>VDFB02271487.1:0-44530 GCA_007258455.2 Sequoia sempervirens | reverse complement strand
AAAACTCTATAAATACCTCTGTGAATCCAAACATTGGTTACACTTGCATATACTTACATTCATGTGCACATGTTATTTTAATATCATCTAGCATTTATCAGTCTTTTTGCAATCATTACATTTAGTAATCTCATATTTTAGCTATCATTTTTAGTCTTGTTAATGGTATCTTAGCATAAGCATGCATTTATTTTAAATCTCGTTCTCTAGGAGATCATTTTGTTGAGCCTAGCATATAATCTGAGAGCAAGCTAGATTCAATGGAACACTGAAGATAGAGGACAATAGGACACTTTCGAAGGAGCTACGAGTTTAAGATTTTGTTTTTCTTTTAAATTAGTTTCCTTTGATCTAATGTTTTATTGGTGTGTTTTAATTTGTTAGAATATTTTTAAAATGCTCTATGATGATTCAAAAAAGCTAACAAAAGGCTCAACAAACAATTGGTTTCATTTAGTTGCATTTCATCTCGCTCATTGTACATATATGCATATTGGATTTGCATCAGAGTTTTGAAAGGCTAACAAAAACATCAACGATTGTCATGTCTCTTTGGACTATTTGTGGAGGACATTAGGACATTTTTTTCATCATCACCTTTCATCTTCATTATCATTTCATTTAGGTCCTATCATTTATCATTTATCATTCATTTTCATATCATTTAGATCCTTTATCATTTCATATCATTTATCCATTATGTATCTCATATCACTTTCATTTTCATATTATCATTTCATTATCATTATCATTTCATATCATTCATTTATCCATTCTGTATTTTCATATCACCTTCATTTTCATATTATCTATCATCTTCATATCATTAAAAATATTCTAACAAATTAAAACACACCAATAAAACATTAGATCAAAGGAAACTAATTTAAAAGAAAAACAAACTCTTAAACTCGTAGCTCCTTCAAAAGCGTCCTATTGTCCTCTATCTCTAGTGTTCCGCTGAATCTAGCTTGCTCTCAGATTATACGCTAGGCTCAACAAAATGATCTCCTAGAGAACGAGATTTAAAATAAATGCATGCTTATGCTAAGATGCCATTAACAAGACTAAAAATGATAGCTAAAATATGAGATTACTAAATGTAATGATTGCAAAAAGACTGATAAATGCTAGATGATATTAAAATAACATGTGCATGTGAATGTAAGTATATGCAAGTGTAACCAATGTTTGGATTCACAAAAGTATTTATAGAGTTTTTGAAAGACTATGATTGGCTGATGTGATCAACGGTTTAAATCAAGCTTGTCGAGATGAACGGTGAGAGATTTTTGAAAGTCGAGAGAGAAATGGAATGTTTCCTTCTACACAAATTTTCTCTTTCAGATCTAAGGGAAAGTTGCCATTTGAGAAGTGAGTAGGAGATAAGTCTCATAATTAAATAAATAAATTTATTTAATTACATGTGATGGTGAATTTAGAAGTTTCCATAATTAAATATTTAATATCTAATTATGTGTGAGAAGATGATAGAAAAGCGTTTAATTAAATATATAAAATACTTAATTAAATATGAAGTGAAGAAAGTTTCTAATTAAATATTTTAGAATATTTAATTATGTGAAGAAGGGAAAGTTGCCATTTGAGAAGTGAGTAGGAGATAAGTCTCATAATTAAATAAATAAATTTATTTAATTACATGTGATGGTGAATTTAATTAAATATTTTAAATATTTAATTACCTTCTTTTCTCATCTCCACACATAATTAAATATTTCCATTTTCATCTCACATAATTAAATATTCTAAAATATTTAATTAGAAACTTTCCTCACTTTCATTAATTAAATATTCTAAAATATTTAATTAGAAACTTTCCTCACTCTTCACAGTTAATTAAATATTCTAAAATATTTAATTAGAAACTTTCCTCACTCTTCACATAATTAAATATTCTAAAATATTTAATTAGAAACTTTCCTCACTCTTCACATAATTAAATATTCTAAAATATTTAATTAGAAACTTTCTTCACTTCATATTTAATTAAGTATTTTATATATTTAATTAAACGCTTTTCTATCATCTTCTCACACATAATTAGATATTAAATATTTAATTATGGAAACTTCTAAATTCACCATCACATGTAATTAAATAAATTTATTTATTTAATTATGAGACTTATCTCCTACTCACTTCTCAAATGGCAACTTTCCCTTAGATCTGAAAGAGAAAATTTGTGTAGAAGGAAACATTCCATTTCTCTCTCGACTTTCAAAAATCTCTCACCGTTCATCTCGACAAGCTTGATTTAAACCGTTGATCACATCAGCCAATCAGAGTCTTTCAAAAACTCTATAAATACCTCTGTGAATCCAAACATTGGTTACACTTGCATATACTTACATTCACGTGCACATGTTATTTTAATATCATCTAGCATTTATCAGTCTTTTTGCAATCATTACATTTAGTAATCTCATATTTTAGCTATCATTTTTAGTCTTGTTAATGGCATCTTAGCATAAGCATGCATTTATTTTAAATCTCGTTCTCTAGGAGATCATTTTGTTGAGCCTAGCGTATAATCTGAGAGCAAGCTAGATTCATCGGAACACTGGAGATAGAGGACAATAGGATGCTTTCGAAGGAGCTACGAGTTTAAGAGTTTGTTTTTCTTTTAAATTAGTTTCCTTTGATCTAATGTTTTATTGGTGTGTTTTAATTTGCTAGAATATTTTTACACTTAAAATTGATCACATACTTAATTTTCTAGAAAATTTGACATGAAGGAATTATGGCTATGAAGCATATTATTGGGATAGAGATTATCAAGGATCTACTACATAGAAATCTTTGGTTGAGTTAGTGTAATTATTTGGATACCACTTTGGGATATTTTAGTATGGACAATTGTAAACTAGTGAGTGTTCCATTTCCTATTGGTACTAATATTGCTTTAGACACGTGTCCTAAATTATATTATTGTTTTGATGGGATGTCTAACATGCTTTATTCTAGTGCTATTAGTAGTTTGATGTATACAATAGTTTGCACTCAACCAAATATATCCCAAGTAGTGAGATTTTTTAACAAGTTTATATCTAATTCTAGCAAAGCATTTGGACTTGTTAAAAGGGTATTTAGATATTTACATGGAAGTTTTGATTAATATTTATTTTATTGTGGTATTGATGATGTTGACATATCATTGGACATATAGGGATTTGTTAATGTAGATTGGGTAAGTAAATTAGATAATTGAAGGTCCACTAGTAGATATGTATTTTATTTATTTGGATGTGCAATAAATTGGATGAGTAAAAGGCAACCTTATCCATCTAGGCATAGCTTCTTTACATCCCCTACTTTTCTCCTTTATTATTTTCAAAGCATTAAAATTCTTCCTACCAGCATGCATCATGCTCAAACCCTAATTCCCTAACTCCTTACTAGTGTTATGAGTCTTGTGGTATTACTTACTCTCAAAACTTGACAATCCCACCCATTTTCAATGTGTTATTCTTACCTGCTCTTGCACACCTTGGAGTTCCATTAATGGTCAATTTTGGATTAATGACCACTCTAAAAGGTATTTTCCTACCCAATAAAAGAATTATTTATTATTTTGTGCATGTATTCTCATGTTTTTTGTAGCATTAAAAGGTGAAGATTCCTATGCTTCAATTATTATGGTGGTTACAACCCTAGCCCCTAGGTCACCATGAATATCAATCATTATTTTGAGTGGGAACCCATTTTGACTATGGATCTTCATGTTATCAAAGTTTGGGCATGTTCCAAGGAAAATGCAATCTATTTATCTTCATTGAAACCTTAACAAATACTACTCAAAGCATTTGTTTTTCAAAGTGTTAGACCTAAGGATGAAAGCCTAAGGATGAAAATCCTTTAATCTAAAAAAAAGAAATCATTTAGAGGTTTAGAGAGGACTCCATAGTTGTAGATCTAACCCACATTACATCAAGTAAATTGGTAGAATATTGTAAGAAAATCATAGGGTATTTTTAGTTATATTCATTTCTATTGTAGCCATTGTACGTGCTACTATTATGGATGATGTTCTATATTATTCTTGCCATGTAATTAAATATAATTTTCAAACTTTACTTTGGACCAAAGGTTCTAGAACTATTTATTTTGTTTTCTAAAGTATTGATCATAAATATATTATAATCCCATGATTAGTCAAGATTTTATCACTTTTGGGTTCCATATTAAAAGCTAAAGATAAATCAATAAAGTTAAAAATTGGGGTTTTAAAAGGGAATGTTTGAGTTTTTCTAGTTTCACATTAAATATTACATTAGAAATTTATAAACCCTAAAATAATTTGATGGGGCCATTACAATGAAATCCTTGCTCAAAGTTACACCTATAAGTTCCTCATGAGATATATCGCTCCTAAAAATTGACATCACTACTCACTATCACAACAATCTATAAATTGGTTTACAACTTGATCATGGGTAAATATTTATGTGTCTTTTCTTGTTTTTTTGCATCTTCCTTTCTTGTATGTTTTCCATTTTCAACCCATAAAATATTCTTCCAAGGTCATCATGGTCCATTATATCATGTTGTGTCTTGATGGTATATTTTTTGGGGCACCTTTATTATTTTCTTTTTTATGTGAATGTATGTGTTAGTCCTTCACACATACTATAAAATATCATTAGGGTTCCTTATAAATTGATGCATAGTATATGCTATATCAAATTTAAGTTTCTCAGCACATTTAGAAATTTCTTCAAAATTATTGGCATTTATCTATCTACAACTCCCACAACACATCTCTAACTAATCAACCAAGGTGACCATCACCCATTATTCACCCTTCCTCTCCATTTTCAATATTCCTATCCTTTTTCATCTTGTCCAACCCTCCTTTTTGTCCTATTTCTCCTCTCAAGAGCCCATCCACATTATTTGCACTTACTTTCCCTCTCTAGGGGCATCTCTCCATCATCCTTAAATTTTTGGGGTACCTTAAATTCAAAATCCAATCAATCAACTAATCAAGTAAACCCCTAATTCAAAAATCATAAGCATAATTTTCACCATTAGTATCCCACCACGGAATTCATGGTTATCTTTTCTTTAAAGCACTATCACTCCTCTTAGTCGCAACAACACTTCAAAGAGGGAAAAATGAAGACACATAAAATCATCCTAACATCATTTTCATCTAATGTTCCATCATTATTAATTAATTAATAATATAATTATTTAATTAATATAATATGTTTGTAATTGATTAAATAAATATTATTTAATTAGTCCAACCCAATGTCCCTTCTAATTAAATTATCTTATTGTTTAATTAACTCAATTTCCACCTCACATGGATAATTAAATTAAATAACATTTACTTATTTAATTTATCTATATTCCTTCACTGTTTCCAAAAGTAAATGCATTTCCCTCCTAATTTTTATGGTTGAAACAAATTACTATTTATATAAATACAATCTTAGCTACTCATCTTAAACAAATTAAATCCAAACCCTCAATTTTATCCTTGATCTTAGGAAGGTATTCTCATTCAATCTCCATCATAGACCTCATCCTCAAATCTTGGCCATCCATCTTCCCTACCAAAAATATATAAATTGGCATGTTATCTTATGCAAATAATCAATCATTTGTTGAAAAGTACATGTTGTCAATTTTATTTATAGAAAATATTTAGCAACCACATCCCATCCATTCAAAAAATCCATTTGGAACAATGAAATTTGGTAACATTATCTCATTTTTTATTTTGAATTATTGTTATTAATTTGAGGTGAACATTAGAATAGGATTTAACTCATTTTTTGTATTTTTTAATTTCTAATCTTATTGTTTACACCCAAAATCCTAAAGATAAAAAAAATGAGACAAAAACCTTTTGCATTCACACAATCTATAATTGGTTATCCAAATAACTTGCATTTGTCGTCTACCCAATAATGATACTATAATATTCACACCCAAAACCCCCTTTACATAATTTCCACATGATTGCACAACTTATAACCAACACTAACTTTATTAGAGGATAACCAAGACACTTCTACACACGATGCTCCTTCATTAACACCATTTCTCTCTCACAATATATAGGTCTTTGTAGTTACAAGCATCTCTTGTACACCTACAAAAAAATTGTATAGATCTTCGTATTCTCTCAATTCAATAAGCTTATAGCTCTCCACTTATTCTCCTCATATACTTAGCGACCAAATCTATTACCACTTGGTGCAATCTATATTAAGGGATCTACTAAAGAACAACCCAATTTAGTAGACTACATAATCACACCCACAAAACTCATGCACAATGGAAACATTTAATTGATTTTTTACATTTGGTTACAACATGCTTACAAAAATAATATTCCAATACAAAAGTATTTCATACTTCTTATAGCTTGCTACTTCACTTTCTCATTATAACATAGATTTACATAGTCATTTTCCTTAATTGCATCCCATATTCACATTCAAAGATCTTTCCTCTAGGGGTTGGTGGTTCTCAATTTTTTTCTTTTTACATTCTATGATAAATGGAGAAAATTTTTCCCAAACTATACCCATGGAGGGAGTCTTTTCAAATATTCCCTCTACCCATGGGAGCTTCTTTCTACACACAAAAAAATCCAATATATATTATGACGATAACTCAATCAATAAAATTTTAGTTTCTTTTTGTCAGATGCAAGAATGAAAAATATCACATGAATTTTCATGGCTAAAAAGAGAATAATCAAATGGGGTTAATATCTAATCTTGGAGAGTTGTATCTACTAGCAAGATTAATAGAGTCAATCATGACAAAGAACAACCATGCAACCAAGGGAAAGCTTGTAACTTTTTAAAATCCCATGATATAGCCTTTACATTGATTATATTGCTAAGAACTAATAGTCAATTTATTTAATTAGATTAATATATTATATATGTAGAAACCTTTTAGTATTTCTTGTCATAGTTTGTAACAAGGCATAAAAAGTAAAACAACACACATATTCATCCCATATTCATCCTATAGTAGTTCTTGAAGCAAATGTATGACCTTCTTGAAGTAGCTTTTATACGCTTTAATTCATCCTATAACGTCTTGTGAGAGCCTCAAAGCAACTAATAAATAACTTGAAGCATAATTATAAGTTTAATTTTCATTTATAACACTAAATTCTTCTAGTAACATCTTTTAAGAAGCAAGATTACATGAAGCCACAATAGTAAACACACCCAAAAACAAAGTGGAAACTCAAAACAAACTAACAATTTTTTTTGTGAATTTAGATTGCTTGTGGACTTGGATGCTCCTATATCACATATTCTTGGTAGTCAAAAAATAAAATTAAGATTTAGACTCTAATTGTAGAGAAATATTTGGAGTTGAGGCATATTAATTGAATGTGGACCACTTTAACTACTCTTTAGCTCATGGGTTTGAAAAATAATTCTTGGTTTCTTGGGTCTCTCCAACTTATATATAGAGGGCTTGGTATATAGATCGTATGCGAGTTTTATGCAAGGTTATGTTGCCAAAATTTCAAACTCATAGTGTTGATCTCATTGAAGCACAAAGACTTCGATATTGTGTTGTAATACATAGTTGCCAGTAATGCATTAAGGTATGGTGCTTTAGTGGTTGGGTGTTTCCCTCATGTGTATTTTTCTAGGGTATATCCTATGTATCATGATATTTGTTCATCTTCTTATTTTCTCTCCTTCAATTTGTTCATTATCTAGTTTTGTTACCCTACTTAAATTTTTTTATATTTGAAATACTCACATTGCTCTATTAATTAGACTAGTAATAATTATCACATTTTTCTTTTACTTTTTCAACTAATTAAGAGCTAAGCAGGTTTTATTTATTTTATTCAATCATTGCTTAATTACATTGCATTATTATTTAGCAATCTCAACTTTATTTTTATTAAGGGTAAATGCTTTTGACTCAGAGCTATGAACCAATGAGGTCACAAATGAGGGACCTCATCCCCAACATAAACACTCAACAATTACACCTCAATGGGGTTTGAACCTTGATAGCAAGAACAACAACACAACAACTTAACCATCAGACCATGTCACTATTGACTAGCAATCTCAACTTTTAAATCTAAACTAGTTATTTATTTATTTAACCAATCTAAATATGTATGTATGTATGTATGATTTCTTCCTTACAAATATATAATACATTACATCTCAAGTATTCACAAGAGATATTATCAACCATGTATACTTAAATGTGTCAATTACTTTCTTATTTTATATTGAATAATGCATTTTACAAAGAATGAACAACATCAAATAGATATTTGAGAAGAAATATCTTTCCTAAGGGAGGGATTACCTGGCATAGAAATGAAAGATAAAACGAATAAAATAGATGAATTTTCTTGAAAAGAATTAAAGTCTTTATCATCTTTATAAAGATATTTTGTATATCAATATTTATTGTATTCTATACCATAAAGATATATGTTAACACTTATTGATAGATAATAACTAGAAAGTTAACAATGAAATAGATATATGTTAAGAATCTTGACATTTTATATATATTAACACTTATAAAGATATTTTGTATGTTAACATATATATTTATTTTATTATATTTTAAGATTATTCAATAAAAAAAAAATATTATAAATATATGAAATATTATGACTAAGGGTAAGCTTATCTTTCTGAGAGAGTTCTAAAAGAAAAACCATGTGCAAAACCATGTCTTTTTCCTTGTCATGTAATATTATCTTGGAAGCATATGAAATGAAATGATGTAACAAACTCCGCCTTCTATGGTTTTCTTCTTATAAAACCTTTGTTGTTTAGTGAAAAATAAATTCTTAAGTCTCCTAAACATTGTGCTTGACAACCTTACACCAACTATACAAAAATTCATGGATTTTGACTTTTTGTTATCATTTCAACTCTAAGAAGGCAAAGTATAAACTACTTACGCCACAAAAAATGATATAATAGAAAATGAGAGTAGCTTGAGGTTATTATTTTTTAATAAAAGAATAATATATTGTATTAAAAAATAATTTTGATGGGTAATAGTTAGAAAGTTGGCAATGAAGTAGATATATATTAAGAATCTTGACATTCTATGTTTATAAATAAATATTGGGTGCAGTAAAGGTATTGATTTCACTTTCAATTGTGAACAAATCAATAAATTATGTAAAAGTAAGAATATGTCATATTTTGTAACAAATCAAAGTATTGTAAAGGTATTGAATTCACTTTTAAAGTATTGTAACAAATCAATAAATTATGTAAAAGTAAGAATATGTCTTATTTTGTTCCAATCAATATTTTTTGGTTTTTCATATTTTTTGTGGGTATTTATTTTCTTGTAATTTGATATTGTTCAATATAATAATTAAGAACATTTAGTGAAGTTTAATAAGTTGCATGACTATAGGGGTGGGGGGCCTAGCTTGATTGGCTAAAGCATCATGTTGCCGGAAAGAGGTCACGAGGTCTAGTCTCCTCATGTCCCCATGGTATCAGAGGGTGTGTTGCGCTAACGTCACTAGTCACGTGAAAAAAGTTTACCATATGCATTGTAGTTTATAGGGGGGACTACCCAATTCCTTCAGCCTAAAAAAAAATTGCATGACTATATTAAGAAAAAAAAATGCAAACATATTTATTCTTGAATTTTATGGGAGAGAAGAAGAAACGAAGGACATGGAGTTAGTATAACTATTTTAAGAAAAAATAAATGCAAACATGTTTATTCTTGAATTTTATGGGAGAGAAGAAGAATCCAAGGACATGGAGCTATCATGAATATATCCCCTAAAATAGTCGTTATTAGTATAGGCTCAAATAATCATTGTCATTAGCTCTAATTCTATTTGCATAACATGAATTAAATCAATTAAAAGTATTTGGTAAATGACATTTATAAAATACATGTTTATGAGCTCTTTAAGTCTAGTAGTTCCTTGATGAATCTCTAAAATGGTAGAATATTTATAATGATGGTGCTTTTATTGTATTAGGAAGAGTTATCTGCAAAAAAAATTGTAGTTGGAAAAATGATTTTTAATGTAACAAACAAAACTTTGAGTAAATGTGACAATTTGAGTAATATTATTGTAGAGATAGAAGTTACACTTTTTGTAATTTTCACTCTACATAGTGTGCCTCATTTAGTGCCCACACCCCCTTCAATATTTTAGGATCCACTTACCCTATTTTATAATCCTATCGCCTTCATCAATTGCCAAATAAATCCTTCAAACTTACTCTTAGCCCATTTATTATGATCCTTCTAAACCTATCCCTAATTGGAGATGTTCTCAACATTAAAAAAAGTGTATACAAGCATTTAAAATTCATTCTTAGATTTTCGATAGAAAACATGAACAATTAAATTGTTTTTTTAGGTTTTCATCAACTTACTTTCTTTTTCCTATTATTTAATAATTTTATTATCATTAATTTATAGAAAAAGTCATTAATTAAGAAATAAATAGATGGATAAATCTACAATTCTAGTTACTTTCAAAGAATAATTATTTTTGAAAAGATTGCTCTTTGGGTTTTCTCGAAAACATTGCTATGAATAATTATAAAGGGTTCATTGAAGCTTGAATTTATTTTCTTCTATAGTGCAAGCCTCCTTCCTACAAATATTCCGGTAATTTGTATTGTTGGTTAAGTTTTACTTTTTTAACATTATTTTTTCTCAAAATCATTTTGTTCTTCTATGCCATTTTAATTCCATATTGTTTCTCTTCTTCTCAAGAGGCAACAATCTTTCTTTTTGTTCTACAACAAACTTTTCTATAACTTTCACTTTATTTGAAAATAATATTTTAGAACTTTTCTATTATTATTTATTCCTTCTTTAGAAAAATTAATAACATCTCTTATATTGTTCTCTAAAGAAGCTTCCATTTTTCTTCTACAAACATTCTAAAATATTTTATCCCCTTTAATTCTTAAAATCCTTATTACTTTTTTTTTAGAAATATTGGTGATTCTATTTTATTTCTTCCTCCATTCAATAAGAACTACACACATAGTAGAAATCATTCAAGCTTCTTGTGGTTTTACTATTTCTATATTGTCTACTTAGCTTCCTAATAATAAAACACATTAGGATAAGTGGACACAATTTATTTGACTATCTATGGAAGACACGTGCCTTAAAAGGAGATTGGTCATTTTGATAGAATCTTATGTAATTCTTCCCTTTCGCTCGCCTTAGGTACATGCTATTTGTTAATCACTCCTTCAAATTCAATAACATTCTCTTAGGTTTTGTGCTTTTGATCCTACTTTCATTTCAATAATTTATTTTCTATATATAACTGTCATGCTTTTTTATGTTTGTAATTATATTTTACAATTTCATCCACATCAATATATAATATTATGTAGTTGTACCTATTAAGTATAATTTTATGATTGGATACTCCATTATATTTACAATATCATCTTGATTTTTTTTTCTCATGTTAATATTTGTACCTAAATATATTCCAACTCTTGATCTTGTGTCTAGCATTTGAATCCTCAATCATCAAATCACAAAATATATATCTTATCTTGCTTAGTATTTGTTTTATCCACTATAAATCCATTTCAATTTCTAATTTGTATTGCAAACATTAAATATTTTATTTAGGGAACATTGTACCTAAAGAAAATTAATTTAGATAAGATTAACTTTATCTGCTTACTTTATTTTTTGAAACATAAAAGATTTGTACTTATTAGTATATTCTCTTATCACTAGTAGGTAGGCTCATTTTTATTTGATTTCAATTATCAAACCTTTACTATGAATATACAATAACATCAAGTGAGACATAAAGGACTATGAAAACTACACATCCAAGTAATTTTTACACTAATCATGTAATTTTCACTTTCACTAGATATAAAGGTTCTAACTAAATCATAATAATAACAACAGGGACAAATGGTTCATCATTATTATTTGAATAAGAACAATGAATGTTTGTGATAGCTAAAGTTGATGGGAGCATTATGGTATTGTTGCATTAAGGATTATTTATGGATGGAGGATGAAAGATGTTTTTGTTGATGAGAATATAGAATCGCTTAGTAGAAGTTATGATTACATATAAGTAAAATGATGAAGGAAAAAAAAAACAAATGAACCATGGAACATGGATTTGGTAATGAGAATGAAACTTTAATGAAGTAATATGGATAATTGAAAATGAAAGAGTAAATATATACCCTCCTTGATATCCTTAAAAGTGGCTAGAATAATAGATGGCTTGGACAAAAAATAGGCCTAAATTGGCCAAAAACAACAAAAAAGAAATAGGATTTTTGAAAGGGCCACAATCATTATACAAAGTTATTGAAAAACAACAAACAACACTAAAAGATACTATAACGATAACTTATAGGTCGTATACCACTAATTTAGGCATTTGCCATAGAAACATGTTTCACAAGACCTTTCTTCCATCTTTGAACAACAAGTTTTATGTTTGATCCTGTAGTGATTGAAATTATCATTTCATTGCTTGGATTTAAATAACACATAGGTATTTATAAAGTCTCATTAATTATACCTACAAATTTAATTTGGAAAAAGGAATGGTAGAAGATGAATAATCGTCTATCATTTGTATTTGTGCTATTCTTCATGCCTTGGTAGTTAATAGTTCCCTAGGACTTGTATGCACAAAATAAGCATACATGTTCCTAGTTCATGTAGAGTAGAGAAGATGGTAACTCACTACTATGGACATGGTAGGAGTTGGTCGGTTGGGGATTAGCATAAAAAAAATCATTTTTTCAAGGAAATTATAGGCATACAACTAGTGGAGGGGGATATCTTGGAGGAGGCCTAGGAGTTCAAGGAATGCACATGAAAGTGATGAGTGAAGTGTTTTGTAGTAATATATGTGATGTACTTAATGAGATATGCGATCATTTATTTTTGTTACATTTTGCTACATCATATCCTTGTACTTATTCTTTTTTCCTACTACTATTACATTCTCATTTCTTCTACTTTTTCTTATTTCTATCACTTTCCATGTCTATCATATCAATTTGTGAAACCTTTACTTATACTCAAGTATAAGTAAGAGGTGTGTCTCTTTGTAATACTTGCATTTTTTAGATGAATTGTTACCACAATCCTTTTGTGGTGGGTTGTTCTTGCACTCCTTATTGAATCTTACTATGTACAGGGGTAGAAGATAATCGATAGCTAGTCTTATGTCCACATGTAATTCCTTTACCTTTCAAGCACAAAGACGAGAAAATATACAACAAAGGAAAGAAAAATTAAAAGCTAGAAAATATACCTATCAAAGAAGAAAAGCAAATTGCTAACTATGGCATTTCAATGTGCAGGGTTGGGTCTTAAACAAATTACAGGGCTAGCACTTTCCAACTATACGAAATTGGCAGTTGTAACTTGCAAGGTCTTTCAAAAGGTACTAAAAAATCTTACTATGTACTGGGGTAGGCAATACTCGACACTCCATCTTATGTCCACATGCAATTCCTTTACCTTTCAAGTGCAAAGACAAGAAGTTACTCGACACTTAGTTTTATGTCCACATGCAATTGCTTTACCTTTCAAACGTAAAGATGAGAAAATATATAGAAAAGGAAAGAAAAATTATATTCTAGCAAATATACATGTCAAAGAAGAAAAGAAAATTGCTAACTATGGCGTTTGAATGTGCAAGGTTGGGTCATAAAGAAATTGTAGGGATGGCGCTTTCCTACTATACAAAAATGGCAATTGCAACATGGAAGGTCTTTGGAAAGGTACTCAAAAATCTTAGTATGTACAGGGGTAGAAGATACTCGACAACCAGTCTTATGTCCACATCCAATTCCTTTACCTTTCAAGTGCAAAGATGAGAAAATATACAACAAAGGAAAGAAAAAATATAAGCTAGAAAATATACCTCTCAAAGAAGAAAAGAAAATTGCTAACTATGGTGTTTGAATGTGCAAGGATGGGTCATAAAGAAATTGTAGGGCTGGCACTTTCCTATTATACAAAATTGGTAGTTGCAATGTCCAAGGTCTTTGGAAAGGTACTCAAAAATATTACTATGTATAGGAGTAGAAGATACTCGACAGTCAGTCTTTTGTCCACATGCAATTCCTTTACCTTTCAAGCACAAAGATGATAAAATATATAGCAAAGGAAAGAAAAATTATAAGCTAGAAAATATACCTATCAAAGAAGAAAATAAAATTGCTAACTATGGCATTTGAATGTGTAGGGATGGGTCTTGAAGAAATTGTAGGGCTGGTGGTTTCCTACTATACAAAATTGGTAGCCGCAATATGCAAGGTCTTTAAAAAGCTACTCAAAAATCTTACTATTTTCAAGGGTAGAAGATACTCGACAGTCACCTTTATGTCCACATGCAATTCCTTTACCTTTCAAGTGCAAAGATGAGAAAATATACAGGAAAGGAAAGAAAAATTATAAGCTAGAAAATATAGTTGTCAAAGAAGAAAATAAAAATGCTAACTATGGCATTTGAATGTGCAAGGATGAGTCTTAAAGAAATTGCAAGGTTGGTGCTTTCCTACTATATGAAATCAACAACTGCAACATGCAAGGTCTTTCAAAATGTACTAAAAAATATTACTATGTAGAGTGGTAGAAGATACTCGACAGTCAATCTTATATCAACATGCAATTCCTTTACCTTTCAAGTGCAAAGACAAGAAAATATACAACAAAGGAAAGAAAAATTATAAGCTAGAAAATATACCTGTCAAAGAAGCAAAGCAAATTGCTAAGTATGGTGTTTGAATGTGCAGGGCTGGGTCTTAAAGAAATTGTAGGGATTGCACTTTCCTACTATAGATGTCTAAATTTGGACACTTAATTTATCCAAATTCATCCCTTTCGCCTTTATTTTCATTAATTAAGTAATAATGCTATTATTTAATTAATATATTTAATTATGCCAAATCCCTAAAGTATTTAATCAATAATACCTTATCTCTTTAATCCTCCTTTCATCAATTGAATTAAATAAATATTCCATTTATTTAATTCCCTTTATGTCACATCCTCCATCATTTTATCTTATCTTAATCCTTCTTCTAATCCCATCATTAGGATGTGCACTGCCTAATCTTGATTAGAGGTGTCACATCCTCCAACTTTTGCAAGTTGGCCTCTAATCTCTCTTAGCCACCTAACCCTCCTAACCCCCATTGACTAGCCTAATCAACCTCTCAAGGAATTTTTAATTCCTTTTATCCTTCCAAGGAATATTAAATTCCTTTTTCTCTTCCCCATGTCCTTTATGACATGTGTCCTTAGTCAACCCTATTAAAAGTCTTCCCCTTTGACAAGGCATCTCCCTTCCCTATGTGAATTTTTAATTCACCTTTTAATCCCCCAAGGCACCCAAAAGGAATTTTTAATTTCTTCACTTATCCCCACATGTCCTTCACTTATTCTTTATTCTTTCCATCTCCCCATGAGAATATTTGAGGAATTTTTAATTCCCCACTTGTCCTCTATCTCACATGGGGACAAGGACCTCCTTTATGAGGAGATCTTGTCCAATCCCAAGGTACTTTGTACCCCCCTCCATGTCATGTACTTCTCCTTCCACCTCATGTCCACTTCACCTTTTAGGGCTATATCACATGCCACATGTCAAGATGTGAGGGCTTGTGAGTTCTCAACTCACCTTAGCCCTACATCTTGATATTTGGTGGCTCAATCTTGACCATCCATCTCCCCTAGGAATTCTCAAAATTCCTATAAATACCCCCTCTTTTCTCTCATTTTGAGGGAGATCATTTTGCTAGCCAAACTCTTGCAATTTTGTTTCTCAACTTATACTTAGCCATTTTCTTGTTTTCATCCATTTGCATCCATCTTCACATCCTCACCTAGCTTGCATCTTGCCATCCAAGGAGCATACACACCAAAGATCGAAGGGCCAACCAAAGGATCGATTCGACGCAAGGTATAAGGTTCCATTTTGTTGCTTTTACTTTGTGTTGTTTCCAACTTAGGCTAATCTTGAGGTGTAGGTTGTTTTAGTGTTTATTTGCACTCTTTTACTTGTTGCTTGTTTTCTAATGCTCACATTCGACCTATCACACCTACTATACAAAATTGGTAGCTACAATGTGCAAAGTCCCTCAAAAGGTACTCAAAAATATTACTATGTACAATGGTAGAAGATACTCAACAGTCAGTCTTATGTCCACATGCAATTCCTTTACCTTTCAAGCACAAAGATGATAAAATATACAACAAAGGAAAGAAAAATTATAAGCTAGAAAATATACTTTTCAAAGAAGAAAAGAAAATTGCTAACTATGGCATTTCAATGTGCAGGGATGGGTCTTAAATAAATTATAGGACTGGTGCTTTCCTACTATATGAAATTGGCAGTTGCAATATGCAAGGTCTTTCAAAAGGTACTCAAAAATATTACTATGTATTGGGGTAGAAAATACTCGACACTTTTGTCTTACGTCCAAATGCAATTCGTTTACCTTTCAAGCATAAAGAAGAGAAAATATATAACAAAGGAAAGAAAATTAATAAGCTAGAAAATATACCTGTCAAAGAAGAAAAGAAAATTGCTAATTATGGCATTTGAATGTGTAGAGCTGGGTCTTAAAGAAATTGCAGGGATGGCACTTTCCTCGTATACAAAACTGGCAGCTTCAACATGCAAGGTCTTTCAAAAGGTACTAAAAAATATTACTATGCATAGGGGTAGAAGATACTTGACAGTCAGTCTTATGTCCACATGCAATTCCTTTACCTTTCAAGTGCAAAGATGAGAAAATATACAACAAAGGAAAGAAAAATTATAAGCTAGAAAATATATTTTTCAAAGAAGAAAAACAAATTTCTAACTATTGTGTTTGAATGTGTAGGGTTGGGTCTTAAATAAATTGTAGGGCTAGCACTTTCCTACTATACGAAATTGGTAGCTGTAATGTGCAAGGTCTTTCAAAAGGTACTCAAGAATCTTACTATGTACAGGGGTAGAAGATACTCGATAGTCAATCTTATGTCCACATGTAATTTCTTTACCTTTCAAGCACAAAGACGAAAAAAATATACAGCAAAGGAAATAAAAATTATAAGCTAGAAAATATATCTATCAAACAAGAAAAGCAAATTGCTAACTATGGTGTTTGAATGTGCAGGGTTGGGTCATAAAGAAATTGCAAGGCTGGCACTTTCCTACTATACGAAATGGGTAGTTGCAACATGCAAGGTCTTTCGAAAGTTACTCAAAAATCTTATTATGTACAGGGGTAGAAGATACTCGACAGTTAATCTTATGTCCACATGCAATTCCTTTACCTTTCAAGCGTAAAGATGAGAAAATTATAGCAAAGAAAATAAAAATTATAAGCTAGAAAATATATATGTCGAAGAAGAAAAGAAAATTGCTAAAAATGGCATTTGAATGTGCAAGGTTGGCTCATACAAAAATTGTACGGTTGGTGCTTTCCTACTATATAGAATTGGAAACTGCAATGTGTAAGGTCTTTAGAAAGGTACTTGAAAATATTATTATGTACAGAGGTAGAAGATACTCGATAGTCACTCTTATGTCCACATGCAATTCCTTTACCTTTCAAGCACAAAGACGAGAAAATATACCTATCAAAGAAGAAAAGCAAATTGCTAACTATGGTGTTTGAATGTGTAGGGCTAGTACTTAAAGAAATTAAGGGCTAGCGATTTCCTACTATACAAAATTGGTAGCTGCAATGTGCAAATTCTTTCAAAAGGTACTAAAAAATATTACTATGTATAGGGGTAGAAGATACTCGATAGTCAATCTTATGTCACATGCAAATTCCTTTACCTTTCAAGCGTAAAGATGAGAAAATATACAACAAAGGAAAGAAAAATTATAAGCTAGAAAATATACGTGTCAAAGAAGAAAAGAAAATTGCTAACTATGGCATTTGAATGTGTAGGGTTGGGTCTTAAAGAAATTGCAGAGTTGGCACTTTCGTACTATACGAAATTGGTAGCTGCAACGTGCAAGGTCTTTCGAAAGGTACTCAAAAATATTACTATGCATAGGGGTAGAAGATACTTGACAGTCAGTCTTATGTCCACACACAATTCCTTTACCTTTCAAGTGCAAACACGAGAAAATATACGTCAAAGGAAAGAAAAATTATAAGCTAGAAAATATACCTATCAAAGAAGAAAAACAAATTGCTAATTATGGCATTTGAATGTGCAGGGCTAGGTCTTAATGAAATTGTAGGGTTGGTGCTTTCCTACTATACGAAATTGGCAGCTACAATTTGCAAGGTCTTTCAAAAAGATACTAAAAAATATTACTATGTACAGGGTTAGGAGATACTCGACAGTCAGTCTTATGTCCACATGCAATTCCTTTACCTTTCAAGCACAAAGAGGAGAAAATATACAACAAAGGAAATAAAATTTATAAGCTAGAAAATATAACTGTCAAAGAAGAAAAGCAAATCACTAACTATAGCGTTTGAATGTGCAGGGATGGGTCTTAAAGAAATTGCAGGGCTAGAGCTTTCCTACAATACAAAATTGGTAGCTGCAATGTGCAAGGTCTTTCAAAAGGTACTTGAAAATATTATTATCTACAGGGGTAGAAGATACTCGATAGTTAGTCTTATGTCCACATACAATTCTTTTACCTTTCAAGCGCAAAGACAAGAAAATATACAAAAAAGGAAAGAAAAATTATAATATAAAAAATATACCTGTCAAAGAAGAAAAGAAAATTGCTAACTATGGAATTTCAATGTGTAGGGCCGGGTCATAAAGAAATTATAGGGCTGGTGCTTTCCTAATATACAAAATTAGCAGCTACAACATGCAAGGTCTTTGGAAAGGTACTCAAATATCTTACTCTTTATAGGGGTAGAAGATACTTGACAGTCAGTCTTATGTCCACATGCAATTTCTTTACCTTTCATGTGCAAAGGCGAGAAAATATATAGAAAATGAAAGAAAAATTACAAGCTATAAAATATATCTTTCAAAGTAGAAAAGAAAATTGCTATGGCATTTAAATGTGTAGGGCTGGGTCTTAAAGAAATTGCAAGGCTAGCACTTTCCTACTCTACGAAATTGGCAACTGCAACATGCAAGGTATTTCAAAAGGTACTCAAAAATATTACTATGTATAGGAGTAGAAGATACTCAATAGTTAGTCTTATGTCCACATGCAATTCCTTTACCTTTCAAGCACAAAGATGAGAAAATATACAAAAAAAGAAAGAAAAAATATACGCTACAAAATATACCTGTCAAAGAAGAAAAGAAAATTGTTAACAATGGAATTTGAATGTGTAGGGATGAGTCTTAAAGTAATTGTAGGGCTGGCACTTTCCTGCTATACGAAATTGGAAATTGCAACGTGCAAGGTCTTTAGAAAGGTACTCAAAAATCTCACTATGTACAGGGGTAGAAAATACTCGATAGTCAGTCTTATGTCCACATGTAATTTCTTTACCTTTCAAGCGCAAAGACGAGAAAATATACAACAAAGGAAAGAAAAATTATAAGCTAGAAAATATACCTGTCAAAGAAGAAAAGAAAATTGCTAACTATGGCATTTGAATGTGCACGACTTGGTCTTAAATAAATTGTAGGGATGGTGCTTTCCTACTATACGAAATTGGCAACTGCAATGTGCAAGGTCTTTCAAAAGGTACTCGAAAATCTTACTATGTACATGGGTAGAAGTTACTCGATAGTCATTCTTATGTCCACATGCAATTCCTTTATCTTTTAAGTGTAAAGACGAGAAAATATATAGCAAAGGAAAGAAAAATTATAAGCCAACAAATGTACCTGTCAAAGAAGAAAAGAAAATTGCTAACTATGGCATTTGAATGTGCAAGGTTGGGGCATAAAGAAATTGTAGGGCTGGCGCTTTCCTACTATACGAAATTGGTAGCTACAATGTGGAATTTTTTTGGAAAGGTACTCAAAAATCTTACTATGTACAGGGGTAGAGGATACTCAACATCTAGTCTTATGTCCACATGCAATTCCTTTAGCTTTCAAGTGCAAAGACAATAAAATATACAATAAAGGAAAGAAAAATTATAAGCTATAAAATATACTTGTCAAAGAAGAAAAACAAATTGCTAACTATGTCATTTGAATGTGTAGGGATGGGTCTTAAATAAATTGCAGGGCTGGCGGTTAACTACTATACGAAATTAGGAGATGCAATATGCAAGATCTTTAAAACGTTACTCAAAAGTCTTACTATGTACAGGGGTAGAAGATACTCGGCAGTCACCCTTATGTCCACATGCAATTCCTTTACCTTTCAAGCACAAAGATGAGAAAATATACAACAAAAGAAAGAAAAATTATAAGCTAGAAACTATATTTGTCAAAGAAGATAAGCAAATTTCTAACTATGGCATTTGAATGTGCAAGGATGGGTCTTCAAGAAATTGCAGGGCTAGTGCTTTCCTACTATATGAAATTGGTAGCTACAACGTGCAAGGTCAAAAGGCACTAAAAAATATTACTATGTATAGGGGTAGAAGATACTCGACAATCAATCTTATGCCCACATGCAATTCCTTTACCTTTCAAGCACAAAGACGAGAAAATATACAACAAAGGAAAGAAAAATTATAAGCTATAAAATATACCTGTCAAAGAAGAAAAGAAAATTGCTAACTATGGTGTTTGAATGTGAAAATCGCAAGGTTGGAGCTTTCCTACTATACAAAATTGGTAGTTGCAACGTGCAAGTTCTTTCAAAAGGTACTTGAAAATCTTACTATGTACAGGGGTAGAAGATACTCAACAGTCAGTCTTATGTCCACATGCAATTCCTTTACCTTTCAAGTGCATTGATGAGAAAAAATACAACAAAAGAAAGACAAATCATAAGGTAGAAAATATACCTATCAAGGAAGAAAAGAAAATTGCTAACTATGGCGTTTGAATGTGCAGGGTTGGGTCTTAAAGAAATTACAGGGCTAACACTTTCCTACTATATGAAATTGGCAGCTGCAATGTCCAAGGTCTTTCAAAAGGTACTCAAAAATCTTACTTTGTATAGGGGTAGAAGATACTTGACATTTAGTCTTATGTCCACATGCAATTCCTTTACCTTTCAAGCACAAAGACGAGAAAATATACATTGAAGGAAAGAAAAATTATAAGCTCAAAAATATACCTATCAAAGAATAAAAGAAAATTGTTAACTGTGACATTTGAATATGCAGGGCTGAGTCTTAAAGAAATTGCAAGGCTGGCACTTTCCTACTATATGAAATTGGCAGCTGCAATGTGCAAGGTCTTTCAAAAGGTACTCGAAAATATTACCCTGTACAGGGGTAGAAGATACTCGACTAGTGAGAGATTGGTTTCGCATGTGTCACCCTATGGGGCCGATGACAAGTGAGAGACTGCCAAGGTAACCATAGATGGGGTCTGGTGGCTAGTGAGAGACTGCTAGGGTAACCCATGTCACGACCATCTGATGACACTCCCTCCTCTGCAGGCTATTATTCCCTCATTTTTTCTCTCCCTTTGGTTTGTAATGTCCTCTGGAAGTAATGTATGATCTTTTGTGATGTGTTTGTTGTCATGTCAGTTGTTCTCTCTTTAGCCTTGTTGTTTCAGTTGTGGTCATCTTATTATCGTGTGGGACCAGGTGTTATCTCCTAGCATGAGGTGTGGACCTTTGGGTTCCACATGGTCAGGTGGATGTGCCTTGTACTCCATTGGGTTCCCTCACCTTGTTCATGTTTGTGGTGACTACTCCTGGATATGAAGACTCTACACTTGTTCTAGTTCATGTGGATTAAATTTCATGTACTTGTATTGTACCATAAAATCCATTGTATCATGTAGTATATTTTTGATGTTCTCTCCTCGCATGTATATGAGGAGGCATTGTTGTTAAAATGTAACAATATAATGATGTAAATAATTTTTGAACTCTCTTATGTAATGGACAACGAAAAAATGCTATTGTATATGTTAGTTAAATGGATTGATTCTAATGATATCTGTCTATCACCTGTTATGGTTATTTCATATTAATTTTTCAGTAAAATGTGATGAATAAAATGTAATTTCATATTGTTGAGGGAATTTGTTAATGTAATGACTTTCAGTTCTTGCTAGTTTTGTTAATGGGAATTGAGTAGCGTAGTCAAGAACCTTAGAGGACTTAGAATAGAAAGAAAAATATTGTTTCAATTGCAATCTTGTGAATATTGTTTTTACCAAAAAAAATAGTTTGTTTTTAGGTGTTTTGTGTGTTGTCCTCTAGGGTTTCGTGGCGGGGCATTACACATGGTATCAGAGCCAGGTTCTAACAATGGGTACTCTGGGTATATACAAGAGCCCATTATGTTGTCTTAGTTGCATAGATTATGAAGTTTACGTCTTCCCTTGTTGACCTCATCTAACAACTTGAACTTGTCCTTGGTGGTGATTGTGTAGGTTAATGTCTAGAGGTTGTGGTAGTGGCCGCGGGGCTAATCACCAAGACTTCCCTCCTCAGAGTTCCCACGAGTATGATCATGAGGAAGAATAGGGTTCCCAAAATAATCAGGGAGGTGGAGGTCAGAATTAGGATCAACTAGGGTTGGAGGGCACATAGTTGCATCACTTACTTGAGGAGGTTCAAGCTTGTCTTGGTCCGAGACAAGAGGGTGAACAGTTGGTGGTTAGAGAGAGAGAGGTCTCCCAAGAGGAGAGAGATTGCAATTGAGTAGGAGGCTATATTAGCTGGACATATGAGGGACCTTTTATGAGCACGTCCTCCTACTTTTGATGGGACTAGTAGTGGTTTGGAGGAAAAGACCTGTTTAATTGATCTGAATAGGTGTTTCACTATGCATCCATATGGTAGCAACACAAAGGCTAGGTGTGTTATCATGCATCTCAGAGTTTTTGCTTCCACATGGTGGGGTTTGGAGGATCAAAAGCTACATTTGGATATAGGTTATGTATCATGGGAGATGCTTCTTGAGAGATTCAAAGTTCAATTCTTGTCTGATAATTGGTAGAAATGACATGCGGATGAGTTCCATGAGCTAAGAAAGATGGCGATGTTAGTTGAACAATATGAGCGAAGATTTTATGAGCTTAAGAAATATATTGGCATAGGTGATGATGAGGGTATGTTGGTGCAACACTTTATTAGGGGCTTGAATTCCTATATCAGTGGGGGTGTTCATGTGTTTGAGCCAAAAACCATGGAGGTAGTTGTAGAGAACACTCAAATAGTTGAGAATTTGGCTATGGCACTAGGTGGTCAGATAGGTGTACAGATTGGTAGTGCACCTCTAGCCAATAACGGTTCTTAGGGTGGTCCATCTCAGGCTGCGGGTTCCTCTAAGGGCCATCAAGCACTTGCTAAGGGTGAGTAGTAGCAGCATCACTCTCAGTCAAAATATAAGAATTTTCAATCTCAACATGGTAGTTGGCTTCAAAAAAAAAAAGATCACAATTGGCAGTGAAACAAGCGTGATCATTCTGATCAGCCAACACAGAGCTCTCAGTCTATGGTTAGTGGAGGTAATTTTTTGCAGTCTAGTGCACCCTCAGGTGGTTGGGGATTTGGTAGAGGCACATGATGTTTCTCTTGTGGTCAGCAAGGTCACATTGCTAGATAGTGCCTTAGAAGGGAACATCTGGATTTATTCAGAGACTGGTCACTTCAAAGCCGATAGTAGGAGATGCAAGTAGATCACACAGGGTGTTTTTAGTGGTTGAGAATTGCTAGGTTGTGCATTAGGAAATAATTGTTGAGACCTTAGGTAGAGGACAAACAATGTTCTTTGCAAACCATACTCATCCTACAACATCGGGAAATGACCCTCGAGGGGTGAGTTGTGGTCTAGGTGAGGGTCCAATGGGATCATAATGGGAAGTATTATGCTTCTTGGGAGGATGTATTCTAAATTCACGAGTTTTACCCATATCTATTTGTAGGCTTCTAGGAGTAAGCCTGGTCCTAGGGGGAGGATGTAGTGCCCCTCAGTTTTTCTTCTGCTTCTGATATTTGTTGTTCCCTCAACACACACACCACATTTGGAATGGGGACCCTCTTTCCTTCATCTTGCTAGGTTGTTTTGTTGCTACCTCATTTTGCATGCCCCTTGTTTGGTGTCCCAAATGGTTAGTAAGCTCTTGGAGTTCATCTTAAGGTGACCATATTTTTCCTCCCCCTCAAATTTCAAGGTCTTTAGTCTTGGCGGGTCCCTAGTTGTTTTCTTTAGTGTTTTAAGAACTATCATGCATCGAGCTCTTCGGGCTCGGCTTTCTGAGTTGCCCTTCTCAGACTTCCGACGCTTTTTTTCCATTCTCCAACAATTGTTCTCTGGCAGCTTCTTGCTCACCGGAGCTCAATTCCCTCAGCGCTGTCTGTTTCTTGACTGGCGATCCCTAGCCATACATTGACTGTCATATCCCGACGCCCTTGAGAAAGTTTTTGAAGTTTTCTCCTACCAACCTTCAGACCCTTCATACTTGCATTTATGAGGCACATTTAATGAAGGAATGACTATAAATAGTTGAGTCTAAAAGGTCATTTTCACTTGTCATTTTTTGTAGAGCGAGCCTGAGCTAGCTTCCAACGTCGCCATTGCACCTGGGTCTTTTGATCGCCATCTTCAAATCATTACTTCCAGTTAGGTCATCCACCTTCATCGGGTTCTTAAGGTGAGTCGGTTGTCCGCACCCCGTTTTGTGTTTTCAGTTGATTTCTGGTAAAATGAATGAATTTGAAAGAAGAAAACACATGCTCTAGATAAAAGAGAATGTCGCGCCCATAACCCATTTTCCCAAATCTCGAGAAACCTCAAACTCAACTCACAAATTGAATGTGGAACTTGAGCTCCAAGCTGTTGTACATGAACTAGACCTTTGGCCTCCTTCGGACCCGCGAGCTCCCACTATCGTTGCCGCCACTAGAAAAAAACCAAACTTACAAATGGAAAACTTATTTTTCGGGCCCGCCATCGCAGAAGGTCTCACCTCATTCGCCTATTGAGCAATAGAAAAACTTGCAAACTATAACGGAGGTCCAATGAACCTTTCAGCTCTGACCCCACGGGACACCTTCCTGGGACGTCGTTCATGACTAACTGACCCTAGACAACTTTTTAGCCATAGCTTTTTGGCACTCGGATCCCATCCCATTGCTTGCCCCTAAAAATCACTTGAAAATCCCAAGTCTTGGCTTGTATTGGATCCTGCCTAGTGGATTTCTGTAGGTAGAAATTCATTTGCATCCTATCATCCTAAACAAATTTTGCAACTCAGAAGCCCGCCCTTCGAGCTCCACTCCTTTATTTGTTGTGTAACATTATTGTCATCATAAACGAATGACTAGGCCTTCCGGGTCCCGGCGCGTGCACCTCTGTCTACGGGCTGCCATGGTGACATCGCTATTTCCTATGGCTTTCGAGCGACAACCACCCACCCTTTTGGGTCCCGGTACCATGGTAGCTGTTTGAATGCAAAGAGAGAATTACCAAGTGATCAACGTTCGACGGGTTGTTCCCTGTGAACCTCCGTCATCGGGACTCCGCCCCGCCCCAACAATTACAAAAGAGAAAATTTTCCTCATCCTCCAGAATCTGACCTCCCGTTTGCCGATGAGATTTAAGCAAAATAGAGAAACAGGAAGGCCGAGCCCTTAGTCGAACCTGATTCCTCAGGTGGCTCCCAATGCACTTCCGCATGTTGTCCACCATTTCAAATGACAATCTCCTCATAGCATTCTGCCTCCTCTGACTTGAAACACTTAAAAGATCAAAGAGTTATGCCATCGTCTTCCAAGCCCGCAGGTCTTGCCCGATAGAACTCCGCCCCCAGAATGTTGTCCTCTCGGTGCCATTTTGAAAGAAAAACTCAAACAACCAAGTGTCCTTCCAGTTCTGATTGCAAAAATGAAGATCTTAATGCCCTTCAGACAACAAATTGACTTCGACCCACATGTTAAAATTGGGCACTCTCCTCAAGGGACCTTCAAATTTCCCAAATCTTAAGGTGGGTCAGGATAGGCAAGCCACAATGCCCTGATTGTTGTCCCTCCTACAACCATGCTAAAATAGCCATTCGGCCAGGGAAGTCTGATCCCTGGGGCCTGAATCATCCAAACTCCCTCCTTTGCACTGCTAATGACAATTTGGGTTATATGTTAGATTTCTTAAATGTTGATTTATCCAATTTGACCCCGTTTGCAAGAATTTGACTAACATTTCAGTGTTTTCGTGCTTGAATATGCTCACCTTTCCTTTTCCTATAGGATATATGGAATTAGGTGCAGGACCTTCAAGAAAGACCACAGAGAAAGATAAAGGAAAGAAAATAGGCAAGGCACCCCATGGAAAAGAAGATAAGGAACAAATGGAGTATCAGTTCTAGGGGGAACCCCCGAAATCCAAAGTCACCACAGAGTGGAAGGAGGTCTTTGACAAAAACATCAGACACGTAGACATTAACAAATTCAAGCAAAGGGTTAGGATCAACCCTACGACAGAGAATACAAGACTAATCAAAAGCAGTGGGTTAGCGAAAGTTGCAAGCTTCCCTCCCACTTTTGTCACGACTGAACTAGTAATGGCTTGTAGGGAGGCATACCAACTAGAGACCCGAACAATTGTAGACAGAGATGGAAAGGTGTTAGCTGACATTTCTTCCAAGGAAATAACAAAGACCTTTCATTTCCCTACCTTCGGGGAGATGGAGATACGTACCAGGGATGATGGTAAGGCAATGTGGGAGGAAGACCCACTCAAATGTAAGAAGCTCATAAATTAGTTTTGGCTCAAGGAGAAGAGGGGAAGTGCTGCCAAGGTTCCCCAAGAACTATTCTGAAGTGATTTTTATGAAGATTACCATGATTTGGTAACATTGTTAAGCAGGGTAATGGGCCTTCCAACTGCGACCTACTTCCAAGAATGGATGCTATACTTCGTCGAAGAAATTCTTCATGGAGAAACCAAGTTCTACTAGGGTGGGATAATCAGTGACCGCTTCCACAATAAATTCATGACCATAAAGAGAACCTCTAAGTTTTACATGACATCCTACTTGGTCTATTCATTGGCCGAACATGCACAATACACAGGTTTATTCAGAGCTTTAAATGAGGAACCAAGTAGGGAGCTAAAGGTATATGATAAATACCCTCAATTACAATTCAAGAACTTTAAGAAGGATTACTACAAGGTCAATGATGCTTTCATAGGTCATATCATCAGATTGCTCGGGGGTGACTTCAAGAGGAGTGTCTCTCACAACACCAATGCATTTCTGAAATAGTTTTCCTTTCTATTCATCTAGTATCCAAAGTTCACATATATTCGTGCGAAAGGCTTTTCAGAAAGACCCTACAAGCTGCCCCGGTATCCCAATGACCAGATCATATTATTGGATCTATCTAGGTAGCTATAACATGTGCATGCCCTTTTAAGCAGTAAACATAGGGTAGGGATTCCTTATCCCCTTTCCTTTGGCCAAGGGCTATATGAACTACATACCTCTCAATGTGCCGACAATTCAGAAGAGGAATTGGCTGAATACCATTTCAGACTCCACACTTCCCAGCCACGAATGGATCCCTACGACCATATCAAGAAGGCACTTGGACCCGAGTACACCCACCTACATAGTGTCGAAGACTTTTGGGCTAATTGCAAGGATGATAATGAGGTGTGCATGAGGCACTATATGCAGATGACCACATATTTTTTAAAGAGAGTCAATCTATTCCCTATACTAGATCAGGTGGAGGAGGATGAAAGCATAGTCATGGATCCTCAGTAAAACACAGTCGCCAATCTCCCACTGCCACTGATTGAATGGGATGAGCAAGAGGTCGATGAACTTGATATTCTAACCAAGCCCGTCGAGGCTCAAACAAAAGAATGGATTGATGGGAAAGTTTCCCAATTAAAGCAGTAAGGGGTCACTTTGACCTATGAGGGGCTTGAAAAGGAGCCAAGTGGAACAAACAGTGAGACAATTTCTGCCCCATCAGGAGAGACTTTGAAATCCCCTCCAATTACTAGATCAAGGAAAAGAAAAGAGGCCGATGAACAACAACCCAATGCCAAGGTATATACTAGAAAGGATTCAAAAGGTGAACCTTCCAAGAAACACAAAAGATTAGGAAGTTTCATGGAGATATCTGTTATTCAAGAAGATTCACTCAATGAGGAAATGGAGGTTGAGAAACTAAAATATCCACTTGCTGCCTCCACTACTATTGTTCCTCCACCTACTTCCAAGGCATTAGTTTCTACTTCCTTTCCTACAATGGATATCTCAGTCCACCTTGCCTCTTCTCCACCTACTGGACATGTTGTAATGATCAACTCTTCTTCTTCCATCACCTCTCCACTCTCTTATGCTTCCATGTCTCCGAAAATATCACTTTCCCTAGAAACAACAACAATACCAATGCCTACACTTTCACTTCTAGAGGAATTCTCTCAGCATATGCAGAAGGTCCCCACAGAGCTTTCTGAGGTATTGATGAACCCAACTATTCAGGCTACCTTGGCGCAAATTCTTGCCAATATCCCCACCTCCATGCCTCCAACTGAAACACCAAAAATGAAAGCCACAATGAAAATATCCAAGGAGTTAGAGAGGTAGGAAAAGGAAGTAACAAAGGCATTGGAGGAGGAAGCAGATGATTACCATGAACACCCAAAGCACCAACACTTGCAAATTGATAAGGTGGTCCACGAGGGAGAAGAAATAGATTCTTCCAAAGGTGACGAGGAAGAAGATGTTGGCACCAAATATATTGTAGAAGCCTTTGATGTAGACCTAGAGGAAGAGTTAGCTTGACAGTTGAGGGATGTTAGAGAGGAAGTAGAAAAGCCACCTTCCAGGGAAGAAGAGGAGTTAAGTAACAAAATGGAGGAAGATACTAAACTTCCAATTGGAGAATAGGAAGAAAGCTCTAAGTTGGGTGAAGAAATTCCCCACTCAGTAGAACAAGAAGAACAAGAAAAGAAAAATCAAGATGTGCCACCTCAACACAAGGAAGAAGACAAGCCTGAAGAAGAGGCTGAAACCCACATGAGTCTAGAAACAGAGCATCCCAAGGAACATGGTCATGAAGAAGGGAAGGAAGAAAAGGATACTGAAGGGGAGGAAAGCCCCAAGGAATTCATTCCCACCAAGTCCCCCATCAAACACATGGTGTTCATCCGAGACTCTGATAAAGAAGAAGGAGAAGACACAAGGACCCAACAGGAAGCTCTTGATGATAAAGAGATTGAATTCAGAAGGGATGAAGAAGAAGGTGATTGTGAATCACCTAAGGAAGAGTCTCAAATGCCCGAGTGGCTGGAAAAGCAACTAGAGAAGAAAGCTCCTGCTCCAAGAGATCCAAGAGAAAGGTTAGAGGCCATCTTGGCCCAAGCTCAGATTAGGACCAAGAAAGAGAAGAAGCCAAAGTTAGATCCAAGATGACAATGGACACTTCTGGATCTAGGACCATGCAGGTAGCCACACTAGTGGTGGGAGAAGAATGAATAAGTTACAATGTCTCCATCATTAACATGGGGATAGCCACCAGAGAGCATAAAATATATCACCTTCAGGATTCTGTTGCAACGATGGTACATCTAAAGCAAAAAGACAAGATTTTCAAGGAAGAACTTAGGGCACAGGCGATTGATTTGACAACCTATATCTAGAAATGGTCATCCATGGAAGAGTTTCCTATGACATCCTCGACTCTACCACAACTGTTGTCTAAAGAGAAAATTGACAAGCTTGAGAAAAGGAAGAACTCGAGACTAAAACCATGGAGGATTGGTTTCGACAAGTCCTGTATACTAGAAACATGGGTATTAGTCATGCCATCAAGACAACAAATAAGTTCTTGGAAGTCCAAACACGCCTAAAAGGCATGAGGAAGTTCTACACTAACTTCCTAGGGATATATGGGTCCACTTATCCTAAGATCGAGGCCATCCTCAAGCTGCCTCAAAAAAATGGGAAAAGGAGCTCTCATTCATGGAGGATGATCACTGGCTGGTGGATATGTGGAAGATGGACTTAGACCACAAAAAGGAGTTACTGGAATAGGTGCTCCACAAGGTGGAGCCTGACATTGATTGGGAAAAGGACGTTAGGACTGATTGTATTTAGTATTTGAAGTTAATGTCAGGTTATGGCATGCCCACCATCGAGATTGATCTAGAAAAGATAAAGCCTTATTTATAGAAGAAGATGGAAGATGGAATGTTGGGCGAGCTCACCATGGATTTCATGAGTTTTTCTGCTCGGTCTTTTTCCCAATCTGAACAAGGGACAACATTGCCAAGTATGATGGAGATTGGGATACGCTCATAGAACGATCCAAGTAGTCGAACTACCAAGTGCTCCAATCTAACATAATGGAGGTTGATAAGCTCCAAGCATTAATTAGCAAGCTTATGGAGTACACCACATTAAAGAAGCAGGAAGGAAACCCAATCATTGATGAAAAGTTCCTCACATAATAGCTGCAAAAAAGGAAATTGGCTAGAAGACAAAGTGCTACAGTGCTGCCATAAGAGGACAAAATAGGGAAAATGACAAAGATGTAATTTTAAATTGTAATATATTTGGGGGTAGGCGAAACCCTAGTTTGTAGTGAATCTTGGCCACATAATGAAAATTAATCTTAGCCATTCATTCTACTTTTTGGACACTATAAATAGGGGGTATCCTCTCATTTTCAAGAGAGAGTTGAGTTGTTGTAAAGTCATGCTGCAAAATTTTTAATAGAAATTCATTGGCTTTGGTGGATTCTTGAGCTTCTTTGCATGTTACATGGTTCATCTCCCATAGTTAGTTGATTTAAATAGATTTATTTTGTTGTTCTTCATGGTTTTAGATTACTTTGGTAGATTAGTTAATGTTGTTCAATGGTTGTGAAGATTTATGTTGTGTTGATGTCTTTCTTGTCCATACTTTTTGTTGTTTGTTGATGGTGAATAGCTGTGTAAAGTTAGTCTGGGCATAAACTAAAGTTGTTCCAAACTTCTATATTGTATTCATGCATGTTTATGGTGAATGAATGGTTGAATATTTGTAGTCCTTAGAAGCTTGCACAAGTTTCATGATACTGTGAGTCAATTTGGTTAAGTGAGATTTTTTTTTGAGGAAGTTGTCCATAGTAGAACCCTCCATGACCACTGTTCATTTCTAGTTTCAGATCTAGGAAACTCTTCTCTTCCCTGCCTTTTTTTTTTTTTAATAAGTAACCTATGCTAAGGTTCATTGCACATTGTAAATCCAAATATTAAGATAAAACAAGAGTTTATGATTGTTGCTCGAACATGTAGCAAACTACACTCTAACTTCCCATCTTAGGAACTCCATTTCAAGATTCATCTCGCATCCCACCCAAACTACGTAAGTTTTCCCTGTGATTACCGAAAGAATCACATCAAACATCAACTAAGAAATCCCATGCACGTCATGAACTGACACCCGAGAGACCTTGGGGTAGTGATTGGTAATTTTCTTGCGAATCTCTACCTTTCAAGAGAGGTAGTGCACCTATGCACTGTTTGTGTTGAGAAAGTGCACAAACACCCATCAACAATAGTGACTTGGTTGTATTTGGACATTATGATATTTTTTTGGATGATGGATTTATAGTTATGATGTAGTTGATGATAATTTATCACTAATGTTTTATGCTCATACTATGTTTTGTATATGGATTTAATGGTTCATGCAGATTAATCTTGTCTTGTGTATCATGTTGATTAGTAATTTATTATTGTGCATTGATGTATTTGGTGAAGGTGAGTAGTGTTGCATCACCCGCTTGCGAGTTCCTTGTGACACTTCAATTTTTCCTTCACGGTGTGTTGCTTGTTTGTCTATGTACATGCTCAACAGTGTGGTTTGTTGCAGGTTGCAAGTACCAAGAATTAACTCCACTTGAATTATTAGGTTTGAGTGTGCCTTAACCCAATGGAGATAGCATCAGGTCCCCTACGCTAATCCATCATCCTCGATGAGGATGAGTATCTATTGTCATTCCCTGTATGTGTGGTCAATCTAAGTTGACTTGTCGTTGTTGTTATTGTTGTGTCTTCCATGATGCTATGGGTCAGGTATTGCTCAATATTTTGTATGTTTAAATTAAATTAGTTGGTTTGTGCTTTGATTGATTATCATATTAACATAAAGTTACTAAGTTAAAGCCTTTTGATAATTAAAATAATTTTTTTTATATAATTGAAGCATTGATAAAGTAAAATACCATTAAGGTTTTATTTTGCTTAAATAAATTAAAATTATGAATTAATATAGAAATATTCAAATAAATGAGAGATTAAAATTAATAAATTAAATATTATAAAAGTTGATTTTGATGTGCGAATAAGTGAAAGATTAAGTAAATAGGTTAAATATTTTCAAAAGTGGATTTATGGGGTTGCATGTAAATAAAGATACTTTATTAATGTTTATTGAAGAGTGGCAGTTAAAGATGGAAGGAAAATTTAAATAAAATAATTAATTTAACAAAAGTGGAGGCTGCAACAGATTGGGGAAATAATAAATAAATTAGTTATCCTTCAAAAGAAAGGGGGGCTTTTTGTTTATTTTTCTAAAAAATAATTTTGGAGCTCTGTCGTGAATAATTTTGGGGTTTTTCAAAAAAAATTCTTCTAGTGTTGGGAGTTTTGGATTTGGGCTTCTATAGAGGTTGTTGGATTTAGAAGAGGTTGAAGCTGCAAATTGAAGGAAGAGAACTCTGCATCAACTTCTAGCTTAGGCAATTAATTATCCAGGTTCCATTCTTTTGAGTATTCCTTCTTATCTTGGTTAATGTTTGAAATGAAAGCCGGGATGTATGATAAAATTTCCTCTACTAAGTAATGTAAGTGCTTGGGATTTTTCTTGATTCTTCCGATAAACCTTTATGTGCTAGAATTGTTGTTTTGCTTTTCCCTCTGCTGAAATTTTTTGTTGGCTTGAGCGCCCCTCTCTTTCCCTTGTGTCTCCCTTGTTACTTTCTACTGCATTTTCATTTTAATGTTTGACTTATAATATGTTTGGTAATAGATAGGTTTTATTTTTAATAACACTTAATGCCTGTAGAATATGGCATATACCTGTGTTCTTCTTTTGAGGTGTCATCTTTTAAATGGAAAATGATAGGTATGTGTGATGTTTCATTTGGTTATAAATTGAATCGATGCTTATTTGGGTGGCTAAGTAGAGTGAAGCCTCCCTCTCTTTGAGCTAACCCTACTATATTATACAACTCTTAATACTATAAATGTTGTCCCAATTTTGATCAGATGCAACCCATATTTGCTCACATCCTCATTTTCCCACAAGAATAAATTTGATTCAGCTAGGATTTTATATCTTTTATATTATTGACTAGTTGCTGATAGAAAGGAACATAACACCCAACCCCAGGCTTAGTGGTGTTCGTTTGTTTCTTGACTGGGTGTTTTCCCCTTAAATATCTTGTTCTTCTTGATTGGCGCCATGCAATTCTAACTAAATCACTACTTCCTCTTGATTTTACTGTTGTTTATCTTCTTGTTGGGTCGATGCGTACCCAGTAAACTTTAGGTAACTATCATGCATTAAAACCATTCAGAGGATCAAACATAACACAATCATGAATTTTTCCAAAGGATAAATTGAATCTGATGTTAGCATAAGAAGAATCTAATCTCAACATTTGAATGTTACACTTAAATATAAATTATCAAGATATTATATTGTTGGAAATATTTCCAATAACTATGCAAATTAGCATTGAGACGTTTCCCCTTTAAGGTGGTTTTCTCCATTGTAGATGGTTGAATATCCATTTTTAGACCATCAAGGATGATCATTGCCTTGTGCATGGGCCTTTCGTTAGCATCACGATTGACAAAAATAATTTCTAGCCCTTTCTCTCTTTTATACATTGGTTTCTAGCATAATGTTAGGCTAGGGTTGCCATATAATAGTTGTATTTTTAACCGATATTGTGCCTTCTTAAACAACTTGTTATCCCTCTCATGTGTTTTCTTTAATCAGAGGATATACCATGGCTTGTGTATTACAATGGTTTCTATTAAAATTTGATTGGTTTCTTGCACCTTATATGGGTTAAACTTTAGTTGGTTCAAAGGTTAAACAATGCATTTTAGTTTGAATTGCATGCATGTTAAACTTAATGTAATTGCTTTATATGTTCATTGTCTTGGCTTTAGATTGTATGAAATCGATGATTATAGGTTACAAAGGTACTCAATTCTTTTAGATTGTATGAAATCGATGATTATAGGTTACAAAGGTACTCAATTCTTACGCCACGTATTATTTACATTTTTACATTTTGTTTGCTTCATTGTTTATATTCTTTCATATATAGATTGGCATTGGAAGGTGTATATATATATATATATATGTATCTATGTATTCATTTATAGGTATATGATTTATATTATGTACTGTGAAATAAACTTGCAGCTTTACAAATATATATACACATATTATGGTTTTGTTAAAGAATAAACCAATTTTCATAATTAGTGGACTGTGTTAGATGATTAAACTGGGAAACTCTATATGGAAAATGATTTATTAGATTAGAAAATTGGATGCCATCAATTGGGTTATGTATATATTTAAATATTGGAGCATATTTATGTCTTTTCAAGATTGAAGACCTTGTTGAGAATGAATTTGGAAAATTGGGTTATGCTATGGTAGGTCATGTGTTTTATATTTGAATAAGTGGTAGTTAGTTTAATGAGAAAATTAAATTTCTTTCTCTATGTCAAATATGAGAGATGATTCCTTTTATATTCACTTGATGCACTTTATAAGTTTATTAGTGGAATTGTTGCGTGTACAATGCATCATGGTTGTTTGTTAGATACTGGAATATTATTGTAGTTGTACAACTAGAGTTATTTGTGTTAAATGGAGTTGGGAGGCTTCCAGAGGTTTGGGAAAATCTATTTTGGCTGAGCTATTGTGTTTAATATTTGTAATGATTGATACTATACTTGCTTTGAGTTGTTGTGGGTCTTTAGCCATGCAAGTTCATTATTTGTGTTAGAGTTGTGTTTGAGAGCGAGATGACCCATGCCTTGCTCGAGATATGTATTTTGTGGTTTTCATTTCATGTGCACGATGGATTTACCCTATTGAGGTTATTGGGTCTTCTATCTGCTAGTAGGGGGAGTGGCTCTTAATGGGGGTCGATGCACAAAGTGGCGCAATGGTAACCCATGTGGGAGTTTCATAATTAAGTGATAACCTAAAATGAATTAGGGGGTTGGGTAGTTTAAACATTAATCAAGATAAATGAATGCATCGCCCATGCCTATAGTGCTCGTTTAGGCTAAGGATGGGTTGAGAAGGCCTAGTTGGCAAGACCAGCTTCCTTGTCCTCATGAAATGAAGATTGGTTCCACATGTGTCACCCTATGGGGTCGACGGCTAGTGAGAGATTACCAGGGTAACCATAGATGGGGGTTGGTAGCTAGTGAGATATTTCCAGGGTAACCCATGTCAGGACCATGCGATGACACTCCCTCCTCTGCAGGCTAGTATTCCCTCATTTGTTCTCTCCCTTTGGTTTGTAATGTCCTCTGGAAGCAATGCATGATATTTTGTGATGTGTTTGTTGTCACGTCAGTTGTTCTCTATTTAGCCTTGTTGTGCCAATTGTGGTCATCTTGTTGTTGTGTGGGACCAGATGTTATCTCCTAGCACGAGGGGTGGACCTTTGGGTTCCACATGGTCAGGTGGATGTGCCTTGTACTCCATTGGGTTCCCTCACCTTGTTCGTGTTTGTGGTGACTACTCCTGGATATAAAGACTCTACAGTTTTTCCAGTTCATGTGGATTATATTTCATGTACTTGTATTGTACCATAAAATCCATTGTATCATGTACTATATTTCTAATTTTCTCTCCTCGCATGTATATGAGGAGACATTGTTGTTCAAATGTAATGATATAATGATGTAAATAATTGTTGAAATCTCTTATGTAATGCACAATGTAAAAGATGTTATTGTATATGTTAGTTAAATGGATTGATTCTAATGATATCTATCAATCATGTGATATGGTTATTTCATATTAATTGTTCAGTAAAATGTGATGAATAAAATGTAATTTCATATTGTTGAGGGAGTTTGTTAATGTAATGACTTCTAGTTCTTGCTAGTTTTGTTAATGGGAATCAAGTAGCATATTAATGAACCTTAGAGGACTTAGACTAGAAAGAAAACTATTGTTTCAATTGTAATCTTGTAATATTTTTCTTGCAAAAAAAAAAAGTTTTTTTTTAGGTGTTTTGTGTGTTGTCCTATAGGGTTTCGTGGTGGGGAGTTACACCTTGTTTAATAATTCTTCCCAATGTAAATGTGATGTATTGAACACATATTATTTCATCATGAAATTTGTGAAATCATATGAATATATTTAACTTTACTTGATTATTAGTACCTGCAAACCTCAAAGTTTTGGGAAAATTCTTATAGCTTAAAGGAGGAAAAACTTGTATGTATGGTTATATATTAGTGAAGGGAAATAAAATGATTTAATTTATTGATAAAATAATCAATAATAAATTATATTTAAATTAATAAGAGATTAATAATAATTATCATAAAAGAGAATATATTTAACTGTTTTGTTTAGTGATCATTGATTTTTATTTTTGAATTGATTAATATATTATGATTAGTGCTATAAAATTTAAATGCAATATTAGAAATTACTGTAAAATGATAGAATATGACATAATTTATTTGGTGTTTGAGTAAATTTTTCTTTGTTATGGTTTTCCAAGAACAATCATTTCCTTCTAGTGTGATTATGTCTTATACATCTTTTGACTTTAAAAAATCACTTGTTTTAGATATACACTTTTCAAAAGCCTAATAGATGTGAGAAGCAAATTTAGCAACCTACTATGAATAGAGGAAAATGTGTCACTTATTTGTTGGTAGTAAATACCCATTGTTAATGTAATAATATTGAAGACATGCAAGACAAATAATGCAAGTGCCTATGATGATTAGTTGATGTAATATCTATTAATGCAACAATAATTTAATCCTTAATATTTTTTGATGGAAAATTTTATTTTATTTTTTATGCTATCAATGTCTTTAAAATTGTCTTTAAATACATAATCCAAGTTGTTCAACTTGAGGTATTTGTCATACTATTTGATGGGTAACACTCAAATTATTTGAAAGGCTTAGCTCAAGGAATTAGGAAAAGGAGTTTGAATTATGGGGGACACAATTGTACACTTGGTTTTTCCATTAGATATAACTACATTCCCAATCTACTATAGTAGGGAAAATTCATGAAGGGGAGAGACTAATATTCTTTATAAAGCAAGGGATAATAGTTGTGGGCGATAGGTTTAGGGTTGAGGTCAATAGTTATGCAAAATAAGATAAATTGAACATCATGATAATGCATAATTCACAATCAAGGTCAAAATTAATTGTGTAAAAAAAGAGGGTAAAAGGAAAAGGTATGCACTTTTCTCCTTTACATGTTGTCCCCACTTTTACATACATGTGAACTAGATTAATCATGCATGCTAAATTAATGAAGAGATAATTTAAATAATAAAATATATTTAAGGATATGTGTTTGCATAATGTTTCACTCTTTATTATACTCTTGGTAATACACCATATCCCAACCTACTACATACATAACTCATTAGTTGTACCTACAAAAAATATTAGTAGCGTCAAATCATAATCATTGATATTTTGTATTTTAGTGAAATCAATTAAATATAAGGAAACTATACAATAAGTCTATGATGGAGACATGAGTATGTCATTAAGCTGTCCCCTATGATACCATCCAAAAATTGATAAAAACATAACATGATGTATAGGTTTTTCAAGGAGTTGGAACTATTGTAGCCTCACCAACCTATACAAACATGTACCAAAAATGAGAATATGATGTATAGGATTATTGAGGAGTTTTAACTACTATGCCTACCTCAATCTATGTAAAAACTAATTACAAATAAAAATGATGTGTAGGATTGTCCCAAGAGTTGGAACTGGTGTGCCCTTCTTAATCTTTACATATATAAATTCATGTAAAATCTTAGATAGAGTAAATGATGTAACATTTCCTCCTCATATTGAGAGAACACAATATTATAGAATCAATTTCTAGAGATGAAAAACTATGATAATCGCATACAACAATATTTTTCCCTACAGTATGAATAATTTGTTAATAGGTGAAAGCCCATATGGTGAAGGATATTTTTACCAAAGTGTGTAGAAAATTGATTAAAAAATAAGTACCATTTCCATATTCTAAATTTCATAATGAAATTACAAAGCTAAGGAAGAAAGATACATCTTGATACATATTTTTATGATATATTTTGCACAATTGCTACTAGAATCATCAGTGTGGATTGGTTTCATGATATATGTGTACCTAGAAATGGGGGAATTTCAACCCATTATCCTAAGAATAATCAAATATACATTAAAAAGTGCACATCTAGATATTTATTAATTATGGATGGTCCTTTTATAATACCCCAATATTTTTCTCAAGAAATTAATATTAAATGAGTAGATGAACAATATTTTTGTAATACAATTGTGACCAAAATGTGCCACAATACATACCTACCCACTTGATATGTCATGCTACATTGCAATGACAATCATAACTAATGAAATAAATTCACAAATCATGGCAACACATATGGAAGACTTACATGCTCATTTTTAAACCTCATCATAATAACCACAAAGGGGATATAGTTTCCTGCAATTGTAGTGAAAGACTACAAGACCATAATCTTCATCTCTTAAAAATAGATACACATGAATAAAAATGTACCATTATTTTCTAATCTATGGAAACTTGAGCATCATTTCATACCAAAAACAAACACTACACACTCATACATCCTAAAGGATGTGGAAACAACATCCAACCAAAAGGAATGTATAACTAGAATGTCAAATATTAAGGTAAGTCATTATCTCAACCCAGTCTTACAAGAGACTATATATTCCCTCCTAATGCATGATATTCAAAAAAAAATGAAGCATACTTGATGGACATAAAATACCACCAAATCAAGATGATAGGCATTCAAAGTAGACTCTAGGGAATGACCTTCATTTAGGATTTTTTTGTGAATAGTTGGAAATTACTACTATCCTAGGATCACTCATTTTGGACCTAATATTCCCCTTTTCCAATTTACAATTACCTAAGAAATTTGGAAGTCACCTCTAGCTATCCTAGGATTGCTTCTTTTATCAATAAAATTACCCCTCATAAAACAAACAATTATGGATTGTTAGAATTCTTTGCTTTGGATAGTGGGAACTCTAAATTATTGTCAATTTTGAAGAATTATTTAGGATTCACTACAATTATACTATCCAAAATGACATATAAATAAATTAAAAACCTTCAAATTTGAAAACCAAAGCATTGCCAAACCATGAAGGTCAAACACAAAAATGTCACAACATCCTCATTTTATAATATGCTAGTGTTTTCATTTACTCTCTCGCTTAAGGAATCTAGCAACAAATATGATGATATTGTACCTCATCCCTATCCACTAGTAGAAATATTGAAGGTTGGAATGCATCTTCTTCACACTTAGATGAGCTATGTAAGGTGCATGATGCACCTCAGACAACATAATGGTGTAATGAACAATCAAAACCAAAACATAAATACCACCAAGGTGTCATAATATTTTATTTGAATCTAAATAAAAGCCTAAAAAAATTCCCACAAAGGCCCATTGTGACTATCTCTACCTAAATTTCCTAATACCATGGATCTTCTAGAAGCTACAAATGAATGTGGCCTCTCAAATCTATGCTCAAGGATAAAACAAAGATTTCATGCCACATTTTACTAAAGGCACATTAGGACCTCTAGTCACAAATGTTTTCTTAATTAATTACATTTTTGATAGGGCTAGATGTAATAAAGGCATTGAATTCATATACTTTGTAAGTCATCCCCTTTTATAAGTTAGTTTATCCCACATGCTTGGGAATAATAGTTATATTTATTAGATTAGCATAAATAGAGGGTTTAAAGATTTCAACAAGTATTTATGAAATTAAATTGTATTGAATTTTGATCAAAGGAGGTTTCACCCTTGGAGAGGCTAGTGATATTGTAATAAAAATCTACCATTTTTAATATGATAATAATTATTGTATTTTTATTTTAGTGGTAATTTTTTGTTTTCATGTTTTAGCTACTTTGTTGTAGGAAGCATCCTCACATACGATATTAGATATCTCCCTAAGGCCAAGTTTTATTGCAACTTTATACCATTTATAGCCTTATATAGTTGTCCACTAGATACTCTCACCTTACCCTTTTCAGCACCTTGATAATAAGAAAGTGGTTATAGAAGTAACAACCTTAAAAAAATTCTCTAAAATATATCCATTTTTTTAGTAGTTTTTATTTTTCTTTTTAGGCTAGAATACATGTATTGAGGGTTTGAAAATAAATATAACATTTTTTGTCATTTTGGGCTAATATATATTCCCATATAGGTTCTAGTGAAGGATGAAAGGGTTCCCCTCCAAAACTATCCCAATGGACAACTTCTTTACATAGTCTTGAGCTTCCATGTACACTCAAGTATATCCAAAGACACCTTAGGATTTTTTTAAACATATCCATGTAGTAATCCTTCATTCATCTATCACCCATGATTCATTGGTAAGCTATTAGCCTCAAGAAGTTACTTGTGTCATACTAGATCCATTAAAATCTATATATTCATGTCCTCATAGATCATACACTCCCTGTAACAAACTCCCATTTTCTTGCACCTCTATATTTCCTAGCATATTTGGAAGGAAATAAAAACCATCACCAATGAATTTCAATTGCACAAATGCTATTTTTTTAAAAGTAGTACATGGAAATAGACTCACATAGTAGTAGAAATAGTTGTCTTTGTTTGGAAATTAATGGAATACAACATTACTTTGGATTTTAGAGAAATAATGGAAGAGCAATATTTTCTTGCGTTTTTAGAAACAAAAAATTCTTTGAAGGAAAAGTAGAGTATAGTGTTAATAGGAAATCAAAATATGGAAGAAATAATTTGATCTAAAAATAACAAAACAAAATAGCTTGAAGATTTATCCTAAGGGATCTACAATTCAAAAAAACTAAAAATTAAGAAGAGGAATAAATAGTTAATTTTTTGTCCCATTTCAATCCTTGCTTGATTCTGATAATTTTTGGGTATTAATCCAACATTTTTTTCATCCACCTCATACCCCTCCTATAGTAATGAAGACTTGATGTAAATAAATGGATGTTACAGTATAAACTAAATTGGTGGATTTTTACTTATGTATAACCTTCCTTACCGATAGAGAAGTATAATTGGTCATGAATCTTCTCATGAATGCTCCAACAATCTAGAATCCAACTTCAACTCTCACTTTCTACCTTGAGGTCCAAGCATTTATTTTCCTAAATTTAATGGTATAGAACCTACTAGTTGGATCTACCATGTTGAACAATTTTTCACTCTCCATGAAATTCCTTGGGTTGACATGCTACCTATTACCTCATCATTTAACATGGAGAAAGAACCCACCTGATTGCACAAGTGGTACATGAAGGCCCACAAAAAAACCTAATTGGTCCAAAATTATAGGGCTTCTCTTTATTTGATATAGCCCAAGTGCTTATGAAGAATTTAAAAAGGATTTAAGCAAATTGAGATAGCTTGGTTCAATTTGTAATTGTTAACTTAAATATGGGAAACTATCCACCCAAACTAAAGGATTTATTATTGATTTCTTTACTAGTTATTGTATTAGTGACCTCAAGGAGGAAATTTGGTTTGAATAAAAAATTATCAAACCCAATATGATGGTTGCCACAAGTTTTGAAAGCTTATAGAAGATAAGATCATAGCTCAATATTACTTTTCCAAGTTCACCCCATTCAAGCCTACTAGGTTGAATCATCCTATCAACATGTCCAATACTCACTCCACTTCTATCAAAATTTCATTGAATAAAAAAGATACACCCAAAATTGATAAAGGTTGTGTTACAATTATGATAACAAATTTACACCAAGCCATCATGTGTCCAATATAATTTATATTTGCTTGATGTGGAATGGAACCCCAAGGTAGAAGAATGGGAAGATTCCCAATAATCATAAGAAGAAGAAGAAAAATCACTAGTTGAGGATCCAAATTTTGACCTTGATCCAAATTTTTTATACATACATTAGTTGAGATATCCAACCCTCAAACTATGACAATTAAAAGGTTCTTTAAGAAATGTGCTCTCATAATTCTAATTGATTCTCATAGCACACAACTTTATTGACCCAAAATTGGCTAAACAAGCAAAATATATTATCCACCCCTATTCTACCTTTGAATTCATGATTGCCAATGGAGGAACATTAATTGTATGGTCATGTGTCACAATGTTCACATTTCCATGGGGGAATACACTCTCAAGTTTGATATGCTTTCCCTTCCCTTGGGTAATTGTGACGTTTTATTGGGGGCATAATGACTCTACACTCTTGTTCCTATCTTGTAGGATTTTTTGAACTATGGATGTAATTTAAAACTAATGGTTACTAACACACCTTAAAATTCGTTACTCTTGGATATATTAGTCACATTATCTTTATTGCATAGAAATGTTTTTGATAAAATAAGCAAGGAAGGGCCCTAATCCCATGGAACAATAACAAATCAAAAAGAGCAGCAAAGGTGGGAAACAAGATCACCAACCAAACCAAAAAACAACATCAGGTTGGCATGCAAGCCCAAATTTAAAACCATCGCTATAGTCCAGTCATTATATATCAAAAACAAAAAGTTACTACCAACAAAATTTAAGCTACAAATACCATTAATTAAGTCCACATTATACTAGGTGGTATTCCACCAAATCTTATAGAGAATTAACAAACAATCCTAGATATTGGTATAATTCAAAAAACCCATCAAAAGGCAGGAAAATAGAAAACCAAGCCATTAGCTGGCCTTCCTTAATAGGTCCCCATACTCTCCTAAGAGAGCCACAAATTCATGCCATTCAGGTCCCTCTGTTTCATCCAATAGTTTCAGGGCGTCATATTTCCCCTACTTCTTCAATTTTCTAGTTATCTTCACTTCTCCTGAGGCCGCTCCTAGCATAGCATGTCTCATAAACCTGTTAGTGACTCTCATCAGAGTAACCAAAGCCTTTTCCATATCCTTGAATTGGACCTGTAAAAAGGTTAATCTACTTTTTAAAAAATCATTACTCAATTCTTCAGTTTTATTCCCCAGACCAGAAAGCCCAACATCCTGTCCATTCCCAGTTTCATTCTTTTCTTCAGATGGCTCTACTTGCTCCTCCTTTTCCTCATATTTTCCTCCTCCTCCAATTCATCTTCCCCCATATTGTAGGTACTTTCCTCAAAATAAAAATCTTCAAAATCATCATCTTCCTGAGCCTCAAACTCCTCATAACCCAGGATATCCTCCACATCCACAGACACTTTTTCTTTCCCCTTTTTCTCTTTCAAGGCAACCTTCGCCAGTTGGGTAGACCTTCTTCCACCGCTACCACCACTCCCCTATCCCTATAAATTCTCCTTGACCACCTCCTTTTAATTCACAACCTCTGAAATATGAATAAATTCACTAGGATTGACATCCCTTCTAGGTTTCTTGGCTTTTGGGGATTCAAGCAGTAGGGGAGAGCGTTTTCTCTTTTCAGGGGTAGCTCTGGTAAGCAGCAAGTCAACATTCTTCAAATCCTCACTTTTCTAGGACCGAGGGGTAGAAGGGTTTGACACATTTTCCACCGGAGTGTTGCTCTTGGTAGGGATAAGCAAACATCTTGCAACAACAACAGGAGGGTTGTGGGGACGTTGTTCAACAACCAGGGGTTCATCAACATCTCGATTATCCACCCTCCACGGTTCAACATTGTCCTCATCAGATTGGTCAGGGTTCTCAACTCTTGCATTAAGAGGATTACCATGGGGATTTTGGGAAAGGGAAAATTTGTACAGAGTAAGTGTAAGTATTAGGCCCTAGTGGAGCGGCGAGTTAGCACCTTTCTCAATATTCAACTACATTGAGGATAGGAGGTAAAACGACAAGTTTATGCGCTCCCCATGTCTAATGTGGTTTAAAATAGGAAAGTGATAAGCATTAATAGACATATAGCGACCTTCTAGAGTAAAATAGCGCATAAAAAATAGACTCACAAGGGAAAAAGGAGGAGGAAGTTCAAGTCTAGCATACCCATTCTAGAACCACTTGATATTTTCTCCATCATTCAAAAAATTATCCACAAATCTTTGGTAATCAGCTCCACTTTTTTTGGAAACCTTCGGACTAGAATTCTGCAACCCCGTGGCCTTGGCTATGAAATGAGAAGCAACCTAAAATTTCACAACACCTATAGAAACCCAACCTTTCCTCCAAGAATTAGTAAATTTCATCGTTAAA
>VDFB02271486.1:0-48541 GCA_007258455.2 Sequoia sempervirens | reverse complement strand
GAAGCTACAAATGAATGTGGCCTCTCAAATCTACGCTCAAGGATAAAACAAAGATTTCATGCCACATTTTACTAAAGGCACATTAGGACCTCTAGTCACAAATGTTTTCTTAATTAATTACATTTTTGATAGGGCTAGATGTAATAAATGCATTGAATTCATATACTTTTTAAGTCATCCCCTTTTATAAGTTAGTTTATCCCACATGCTTGGGAGTAATAGTTATATTTATTAGATTAGCATAAATAGAGGGTTTAAAGATTTCAATAGGTATTTATGAAATTAAATTGTATTGAATTTTGATCAAAGGAGGTTTCACCCTTGGAGAGGCTAGTGATATTGTAATAAAAATCTACCATTTTTAATATGATAATAATTATTGTATTTTTATTTTAGTGGTAATTTTTTGTTTTCATGTTTTAGCTACTCTGTTGTAGGAAGCATCCTCACATACAATATTAGATATCTCCCTAAGGCCAAGTTTTATTGCAACTTTATACCATTTATAGCCTTATATAGTTGTCCACTAGATACTCTCACCTTACCCTTTTCAGCACCTTGATAATAAGAAAGTGGTTATAGAAGTAACAACCTTAAAAAAATTCTCTAAAATATATCCATTTTTTTAGTAGTTTTTATTTTTCTTTTTAGGCTAGAATACATGTATTGAGGGTTTGAAAATAAATATAACATTTTTTGTCATTTTGGGCTAATATATATTCCCATATAGGTTCTAGTGAAGGATGAAAGGGTTCCCCTCCAAAACTATCCCAATGGACAACTTCTTTACATAGTCTTGAGCTTCCATGTACACTCAAGTATATCCAAAGACACCTTAGGATTTTTTTAAACATATCCATGTAGTAATCCTTCATTCATCTATCACCCATGATTCATTGGTAAGCTATTAGCCTCAAGAAGTTACTTGTGTCATACTAGATCCATTAAAATCTATATATTCATGTCCTCATAGATCATACACTCCCTGTAACAAACTCCCATTTTCTTGCACCTCTATATTTCCTAGCATATTTGGAAGGAAATAAAAACCATCACCAATGAATTTCAATTGCACAAATGCTATTTTTTTAAAAGTAGTACATGGAAATAGACTCACATAGTAGTAGAAATAGTTGTCTTTGTTTGGAAATTAATGGAATACAACATTACTTTGGATTTTAGAGAAATAATGGAAGAGCAATATTTTCTTGCGTTTTTAGAAACAAAAAATTCTTTGAAGGAAAAGTAGAGTATAGTGTTAATAGGAAATCAAAATATGGAAGAAATAATTTGATCTAAAAATAACAAAACAAAATAGCTTGAAGATTTATCCTAAGGGATCTACAATTCAAAAAAACTAAAAATTAAGAAGAGGAATAAATAGTTAATTTTTTGTCCCATTTCAATCCTTGCTTGATTCTGATAATTTTTGGGTATTAATCCAACATTTTTTTCATCCACCTCATACCCCTCCTATAATAACGAAGACTTGATGTAAATAAATGGATGTTACAGTATAAACTAAATTGGTGGATTTTTACTTATGTATAACCTTCCTTACCGATAGAGAAGTATAATTGGTCATGAATCTTCTCATGAATGCTCCAACAATCTAGAATCCAACTTCAACTCTCACTTTCTACCTTGAGGTCCAAGCATTTATTTTCCTAAATTTAATGGTATAGAACCTACTAGTTGGATCTACCATGTTGAACAATTTTTCACTCTCCATGAAATTCCTTGGGTTGACATGCTACCTATTACCTCATCATTTAACATGGAGAAAGAACCCACCTGATTGCACAAGTGGTACATGAAGGCCCACAAAAAAACCTAATTGGTCCAAAATTATAGGGCTTCTCTTTATTTGATATAGCCCAAGTGCTTATGAAGAATTTAAAAAGGATTTAAGCAAATTGAGATAGCTTGGTTCAATTTGTAATTGTTAACTTAAATATGGGAAACTATCCACCCAAACTAAAGGATTTATTATTGATTTCTTTACTAGTTATTGTATTAGTGACCTCAAGGAGGAAATTTGGTTTGAATAAAAAATTATCAAACCCAATATGATGGTTGCCACAAGTTTTGAAAGCTTATAGAAGATAAGATCATAGCTCAATATTACTTTTCCAAGTTCACCCCATTCAAGCCTACTAGGTTGAATCATCCTATCAACATGTCCAATACTCACTCCACTTCTATCAAAATTTCATTGAATAAAAAAGATACACCCAAAATTGATAAAGGTTGTGTTACAATTATGATAACAAATTTACACCAAGCCATCATGTGTCCAATATAATTTATATTTGCTTGATGTGGAATGGAACCCCAAGGTAGAAGAATGGGAAGATTCCCAATAATCATAAGAAGAAGAAGAAAAATCACTAGTTGAGGATCCAAATTTTGACCTTGATCCAAATTTTTTATACATACATTAGTTGAGATATCCAACCCTCAAACTATGACAATTAAAAGGTTCTTTAAGAAATGTGCTCTCATAATTCTAATTGATTCTCATAGCACACAACTTTATTGACCCAAAATTGGCTAAACAAGCAAAATATATTATCCACCCCTATTCTACCTTTGAATTCATGATTGCCAATGGAGGAACATTAATTGTATGGTCATGTGTCACAATGTTCACATTTCCATGGGGGAATACACTCTCAAGTTTGATATGCTTTCCCTTCCCTTGGGTAATTGTGACGTTTTATTGGGGGCATAATGACTCTACACTCTTGTTCCTATCTTGTAGGATTTTTTGAACTATGGATGTAATTTAAAACTAATGGTTACTAACACACCTTAAAATTCGTTACTCTTGGATATATTAGTCACATTATCTTTATTGCATAGAAATGTTTTTGATAAAATAAGCAAGGAAGGGCCCTAATCCCATGGAACAATAACAAATCAAAAAGAGCAGCAAAGGTGGGAAACAAGATCACCAACCAAACCAAAAAACAACATCAGGTTGGCATGCAAGCCCAAATTTAAAACCATCGCTATAGTCCAGTCATTATATATCAAAAACAAAAAGTTACTACCAACAAAATTTAAGCTACAAATACCATTAATTAAGTCCACATTATACTAGGTGGTATTCCACCAAATCTTATAGAGAATTAACAAACAATCCTAGATATTGGTATAATTCAAAAAACCCATCAAAAGGCAGGAAAATAGAAAACCAAGCCATTAGCTGGCCTTCCTTAATAGGTCCCCATACTCTCCTAAGAGAGCCACAAATTCATGCCATTCAGGTCCCTCTGTTTCATCCAATAGTTTCAGGGCGTCATATTTCCCCTACTTCTTCAATTTTCTAGTTATCTTCACTTCTCCTGAGGCCGCTCCTAGCATAGCATGTCTCATAAACCTGTTAGTGACTCTCATCAGAGTAACCAAAGCCTTTTCCATATCCTTGAATTGGACCTGTAAAAAGGTTAATCTACTTTTTAAAAAATCATTACTCAATTCTTCAGTTTTATTCCCCAGACCAGAAAGCCCAACATCCTGTCCATTCCCAGTTTCATTCTTTTCTTCAGATGGCTCTACTTGCTCCTCCTTTTCCTCATATTTTCCTCCTCCTCCAATTCATCTTCCCCCATATTGTAGGTACTTTCCTCAAAATAAAAATCTTCAAAATCATCATCTTCCTGAGCCTCAAACTCCTCATAACCCAGGATATCCTCCACATCCACAGACACTTTTTCTTTCCCCTTTTTCTCTTTCAAGGCAACCTTCGCCAGTTGGGTAGACCTTCTTCCACCGCTACCACCACTCCCCTATCCCTATAAATTCTCCTTGACCACCTCCTTTTAATTCACAACCTCTGAAATATGAATAAATTCACTAGGATTGACATCCCTTCTAGGTTTCTTGGCTTTTGGGGATTCAAGCAGTAGGGGAGAGCGTTTTCTCTTTTCAGGGGTAGCTCTGGTAAGCAGCAAGTCAACATTCTTCAAATCCTCACTTTTCTAGGACCGAGGGGTAGAAGGGTTTGACACATTTTCCACCGGAGTGTTGCTCTTGGTAGGGATAAGCAAACATCTTGCAACAACAACAGGAGGGTTGTGGGGACGTTGTTCAACAACCAGGGGTTCATCAACATCTCGATTATCCACCCTCCACGGTTCAACATTGTCCTCATCAGATTGGTCAGGGTTCTCAACTCTTGCATTAAGAGGATTACCATGGGGATTTTGGGAAAGGGAAAATTTGTACAGAGTAAGTGTAAGTATTAGGCCCTAGTGGAGCGGCGAGTTAGCACCTTTCTCAATATTCAACTACATTGAGGATAGGAGGTAAAACGACAAGTTTATGCGCTCCCCATGTCTAATGTGGTTTAAAATAGGAAAGTGATAAGCATTAATAGACATATAGCGACCTTCTAGAGTAAAATAGCGCATAAAAAATAGACTCACAAGGGAAAAAGGAGGAGGAAGTTCAAGTCTAGCATACCCATTCTAGAACCACTTGATATTTTCTCCATCATTCAAAAAATTATCCACAAATCTTTGGTAATCAGCTCCACTTTTTTTGGAAACCTTCGGACTAGAATTCTGCAACCCCGTGGCCTTGGCTATGAAATGAGAAGCAACCTAAAATTTCACAACACCTATAGAAACCCAACCTTTCCTCCAAGAATTAGTAAATTTCATCGTTAAAATTTCATTATAGCCTTTGAGGGATTGGAAGAAGAATGACATTCCCGTGTTTTCAAACATACTCCAGAGGTCACCATTCTGTTTCAATGCTTGGTAGTTAGGCGGTTCAATTTTTTTCTCGAGCCTCCCATCTTGCTCGTCTGCAAGTTCTTATGAAGAGACTGGCTAGACTTCATACTCTCCCCCACAAACTGCTTTCTTCCTTTTTTGAAACCAGTGTTTGAAATCCAAACTAAACACATACTCATAAAAGAATTGTAATTCTAGAAATTTCTTCTTAGGGACAACAACCTCACATTTCTCGGAGCCCAAAATGCATTATGATTTTTGCAAGAATTAACAACCATAATTAATTTCTTTCCATTTTCCCCTATAGAAATATGAGAAAAAATGACAGAGGGCTTTTCAGCATATATTGAAATGACAGCCTTAATCAAAACTAAAATCGGCATGTGATTTTTTATCATACTATTTAATGGGAAATTAATGAGATTATCTCCCTTGAGGATCCTCCTATACCTACACGTACACCTTAAGCCATCATTACTAGGAAAGCTTGACAAGACCACTTTGTACCCTTCTGTCCTGCCAACAACTAGTTTTTTAGATAGGCATTTGATATTCATTTTCAAAAATTTCATTGAGGATGACATCTCTAAGAGGCGGTGACATATTTCCATTGGTCCACCGTGTCCAACCCCTACACCCTAGCGCCAAATTGGCTGCACAGTCAATAGCTCTATTCCCTTCCCTATACACATGTGTTGAACCCAATAGATAGTAAATGAATTTTTAATTACTTTACATCTATCTATAATATTTTTTATTTCCCATGGGGGTGAAACAACATCATTTAAAATATCCACAATTAACTTTGAGTCCCATTTGATGATAAATTTTTTAAAACCCAACTCCTTTAGGAAATTGAAGGCATCGAGAGCAGCCATAACTTCTGCTTTGTTGTTAGAGAAAATACCTAGATTCACTCCAAAAGCCATTATACAGTCACCAGTCTGGTTTCTCACCAGGTCACTAGCTCTACCTGACCCGAGTTTCCTTTTGAGTAGTTGTCAAAGTTGCACTTCACCCAATCTCTCAAAGGAGGACTCCAAATAGTACCCATCCTATTAAGCATCTTAGACCAGTTCATATTGGTTAAGTCTCTACTTATACCCCAATTTTGTTTTACTCTCATCTCCTTGTAGTTCGGCTAGGAGTTGGAGAAGTTGTATCTGCTTGCCTCAATATTTTCCTTAATTTGAGTTCTAATTATCTAAAACACCTCCCCACTGCTTCTCTCCACCTCTCTAAAAATTCTATTGTTTCTCTCCTTCCATAGCCCCCATGTAACAAAGGGGGGAACTTGATTCCACATATCCACAATAACATTATGAGAGAAAGGATAGTTTGACCATCCTTCGATAAACAACTTCATTGAGTTTGGAAACACCCAATCCGAAGACAACAACTGCAACACATTGGACCACACTTCCCTCACATAATTGCAATGGAAGAACATATGAGTTATTGATTCTTCCTCCTGCTTACATAGATAACACCAATTAACTAGATGGAAGCCTCTCTTAACTAGGTTATTAATGGTGAGGATATTGCCATGGGCAACAGTCCACCAGAAACAATTAATTTTAGGAATCAGATTCTTAAGCCACACCGCTTTCCAGAAGGAATTAGGAATAACATCTTGGGCCCTCACCAAGTCTTCATAGGTCTTTCTAACTGAGAAACAACCTAAGGAGTTGCTTTTCTAGAACCATTCATTCTCCCTTCCTCTATCAAACCACTTCATCTCCCTAATCAAATTATGCAGATTGTTGAGGAGAGGATCCTAGTTCACCTGTCTTTGACCCCACAAATTATTTCTCCTTAGCAAGGCATCAAAATCCTTCTATTTTTTTTCCTCCCCTTCCCAGATTATGTAATCACTCACCCTTTTGCCACAAATTCTATGGAGGCTACTCTTTAGGGAATTCAAATCCTCATAAGCAGACAAGGTAGCATTCTCAATCCAAGGATCCTTCCAAAAATTCATGTTAATCCCATTGGTCGTGCCCACAAAAGAATATGAAAATCACGGCAAAACCTATCTTGGGAATCGGACATTCCAGCAGGAAACTAATATCTTTTCATGGTCGTTCATTTACTTGTCAAACCAGGGAACATATACTTGAAATGGAGTGGCAGTGTATGTGCACTAAGAACTAGTTTCAGTCACAAATTAATGGAAATAAATACTTGGAAATAATTCTACCTACATTACAAGAAGGTAATGCTAAGTTCTCTAAACTCAACCATATTTTAACCAAAGAAAAAATCATAACATCTATGACTGAGAAACAAACTATGAACTGGTCTTATGCTACAGGAACAGACACAGGGATGGACTCCCGATACTGTAGTCCAACAATATAGGACTGAGTTTGCATAGAAACTTCAAAAATGAAATCTAACTTATGATCAACAGAAAAATGAATGACTAACTAATTGACTATAGATACTTACTAAGTGGGCCCCCTTAGCAAGCATCAACTAATTATGCAAGTACTGAACTCAGAACTTCATCAAATTTTATTCTTAAACTCAAAATGGTGTATATTGTTCTGTTCATATGAAAACTAACAAAAAAATCTATCTCTTGTCATATAGACTCTGCTTTTTATTATCATACTAACTTTTACATGATATCCTTTCTATCTCACTATGCTTGCTCACTCGCGCCGGAGGAACACTTATTTAAATCAGGAAAACAACTAACTAACTAACCCAAACAGAGAAAGACGTGGATGTAAATGCATCCAGGAATCGAGGAACAGACTAAATAAATGAACTTATCCGCTCAACATGATTCAAAGAGAGAATTCAACATTCCACTCTTTACAAATTAATTGACATTTAAATTCCTTCCCAACAATTTCGGTCGTTAGAGTTCTCGCTAGAATAACTTCCTTGAAGTCATGCAGGAAATGGACTTTACTGCAAGGCCGAGATCAAATGTGCTTGAACCGTTCATACTTTCATCAACAACCTACGAAACACAAGGCAATAGAAGCAAACCAAAACATGCATGGCAACATACACGATATTCATTTATTAATCACATATCAAATTTACTTCATTATTCAAAAACTACATGCGTTATACCAGTCATTTGGGAAGTCAAACAGGGTAATAAATATAGACATATCAACATGATAGGCTGCAAGAATATAAAAGTGTATTGCCACAGGATATCCCCAATAAAAGGTTTCTAAAGAGTTAAACAACCATGAACAACAAAAGCAAAAAGGTATTGCTATCATGATACCAACATGAGCATACTTTGGGCTCACTATTTTTCCCTTCTACTAACCTAATGTCGGGTCCTCTAACAAGTGAACTTCTGTGGTCTCTTCAAATCTGGTTGAGGTGCATGACTCGGAAATGAAGTTTTGAATCTATAATAAAACCCTAAACTCCTCCTCGTACACCTTTCATACCTACGAGCTTCTGTATCTTCATTAATATTTGTAGCTGGGTAGGGATAAAGAGGCCACATCAGCACAGGAGGTCTAAATGTCAAGGGTAACCACAACTCAAACCTCTTTTGAAGGTCCAACTGTATGTATCTATTTGATCTTCTGAGAGCTACTGTAAAATTTAGGGGACTATGAGGCTCAAACCTTCTTAACCCAATAGTCAATCTCTCCCATCTCTTCTCAATTCTGGAGTATGACAGCTTCCAAAATGAGTATGTCTATTCTTGAAACTCATCATACACCTATTTTCTAAGATCAAATATTTTCATCCTGACTATATTATTATTATGGCCATATGCCACAATAAGCCAAGTTTTCAACATTGTATAGGGGTTTGAACTCTCAGGGCGCAAGGGAATAGGCTCATCCCTTTCTCCTTCTTCATATGCTTCCAATTGCCTACCATAATTAGCTTTGTTTTCTGCCCAAGACATGAGTGATCTTAAATGAATGTCACCAATGTACAGAAGTGGATTCCACTATGTTTCAAAGGGAATTATAAAGCCATGCAAATAAAATTCACACAAAAAATTTCTTAGCCAATTAGGAGCTGCCTGGTATGCATCATAGAATTCTTTAGCAGTGTGAATAACAGGATCTAGATTTCTAGAAATTCTCATTAACTGGAACTACAAAAATTGTTCCTTGAGTATGCAGCGTAAAACTCTTGGCAAAGGGTCTACACCCATAATCTTACCAAGCTTATTGTCATCATCATTTCATTCATTTTCCTTTAACTCCCCGACCTCGTTTCTCGGCTTCTTTCAATGTCTCTTTTCAGCTTTCTTTTCTTCCCTCCCAAATACTTTGTTGCATTTCGGCCTTGGCTAGGTGGCGGAAACTCAAGGTCTGCAATGTGACTGGTCTCCATGTGTTTCTAAGATATTCCAGGAATTTAATCAAAAATGTCTTTTTGTAGACAACCATGGCTTGACAAGTTTCAGGGGGTAATGAAGCTTCATTGGCCACTTCCAATTGTTCAGGTTGTTCTTCCCCTTGCTGCAGGATGAATTATTGTTGTTGTAGTGGAGAAGACCGTGCTTCCTCTGAAATCTACATAGCCGCAGCAACCAAGTCATCGAGACTTGGTACCCCCCTTTCGTTATGCTCAACTTTCCTTGTCTCAATTTGTTCTTCTTCAGGAATAACAAATGGACTCTATGCAGCATTCTCGGATACATCTTGAGAGACATTATGTTCAAAACCTACAGATTCCTCTCCTAAATTATGATAATTTCAAGTTGAGGTAGCTGTGACTTTACATTGCTTTTGTTGAAACTCTTTCTTGGCAATGTTGTAGTCAGCTTCTGGAGGTGCTCGTGAGTTTCTCCTTTCTGAATTTCCTAGAGGGCTCCGGCCATCGTAAGATTACGGTGGAACTTGTGGTGGGCAACAGCGTCAGAGAGAAATTGTTGTAGGAGGTGCTAGAGAAGATGTTGCTCTTTCTCGAGGATGAGGGTCGATTCGGGCTTGTTCCACCCCATGACTCTCCTACCTTTGTTTTTTACTTTTTCTCTCCTACTAGCAGACCTAGTTTGCACCTGGGCAGAGGACTCTGGTGTGAACGCTGCAAAACTAGGGGCTACAGGACTAGATGACCCTTGCCCTGCTTCCCAACTGGTAGATGCTATTTTTTCTTTCTTTTTTTTAGGCTATGGAGCAAGTGCCCTAGGAGGTTCTGGAAGTTGCAGGCTCTTTTAGGAAACAAATTCTTGCTAGGAAAGAGGTGACACATCCCTCAAGGAGCATTCAACCAACAGTTTAATAAGGGCATGATGGGAAAAATAATTATCCCTCCCTCTCTTGGTTTCATGAGCACATTGCTTCAAAAGATTTAACAAAAAGTTTGGGACATTAACAGCTAACCCATGCCTCATATGACTCAGCAATTTAAAATGGTAGGAATGTAGGTAAGAAAAACAGCCTTCACATGTTAAGTACCTGATTATTAAAGCAACATATTTTGGATATGGGGGAGGCAATGACACTCGCTTGCATCCTTGCTTAGAGACCTCCAAGGGTCCATCAGTTGGTATTGTAAATTCTACCCTAGCAGAAACAACATCTAAAGAAAAATTCTCTCCTATAGCTGGAAGCTTGATTACCTCTACAATTCATTCCTTGGTTACAGCTACTGTTAAACCCCATACTGTAGCCTCTCCTTCAGAAAGGGTTCTTAAAAATTTGCCTATAGCTTCCTCATTGTAAGTATTTAACCTCAAAAAGTAGTTCAACCAACCACAAAGGTTGAATGCTTGAACTGTTTGAGGATTCTACATCAATATCTCATGAGCTATAGGCTCATGTCTTACCAGTTGACCACCCATATTCACAATTGTCTCGGCTGAAACTTAAACTCTTTTCTGAACTTTTTACTTTTCTGCTCTGCTTTTTTAGCCCTGCCGTCACTTTCTCTTCTTTTCCAAGAATGAACTCAAAAGATTTTTGCATGTAATAATTGTTATAACTACTTAAACAAGCAGTTTTAATTGTGATTTAAGGTGAAACATGCAGTCATACTTTGGAAAGTACAAGAAAATAATAAAGAAACATATTTGAATAGTTGTGATAGTAGCATAAGTGAAATGGATTATCCCGCCCCCTACTTAAAATATGACATGTGTCCACACATGTACTAAAGTATAGGCATAGATTAGGAAATAATGACTAATATAGACATAGTAGTAAATGAATAAAATGAAATAAATCAATGATGCAACAACAAAAGATATCACGTACCTTTCAATTAATGCTCATACGTGCTGAGAAAGATGACGACTTAAGTATGATATGATAGTTGGGAATGAAATCATAATTAAGGGTGGTGTGGATGAATGAGGTGGATGAGTGACATGGACGGATGATATGTATGGATGGAACAGATGGATGGAATGGAAGATAAAGAAGTGAGATATGGCGATGAGTGGGAACGAAGAAAAGGGTTTCCTTAAAAGGAAACTTTTATTATGAACATGCATTTAAAACATTATGGTGAAGTTGTAGGAGAAAGGCTAAAGCCTTTTGCTGTAGGAAGATTAATGGCAGGATCCTGAACAAACTGTTGCATGAATTCTTCTTTTGAGACTGGCTTACGATACAACCGAAGATGGTGTCCATTAACTAGTAGCTTGAATCGAACAGGATCAATTGTGACTAATTGAACTGAACCATTATCAAATACATATTCAATTTCATATGGGCCAAGCCATCGGGTTGTGAGTTTACCTTGATTTTCTTTATACCTCGAGTCATAGAGCAGCGCCTAGTCACCGGTAGAGAATTGCTTCATTTTGATATGTCGGTCATGCCACTTTTTCTTTGCTATTGTATGATTTCAGTATGCTATAGGGCATTCCTTCTGAGCTCATCCAGAGAATTAAGCTGCATGACTCTGTCCTTTTGTGCATTTTTTAAATCCATGTCCATCTCTAATGTTGTTCTTAGAGTCTTATGTTTGAATTCTATTGGCATCATAGCTGTTTTACCATACACCATTTCAAAAGGTGTATATCTTGTAGTAGTCTTCCAGGTAGTACGGTAGGTCCATATAGCTTCTAGTAACCGTGTGGCCCAGTCCTTCCTATGCAAATCTATAGTTTTAGTCAAAATGGCCTCTATGTCCCTATTGGTGACCTCAACTTGGCCATTGGCCTAGGGGTGATAAGGAGTTGATTTCATGTGCCTTATATTGTATTCATTTACTAAGGCTGTGATAAGTGTAGAAGTGAATTATGCTCCTTGATCTGTCATTATTTCCCTAGGGACACCAAACCTAGTGAATATTTCCTCATAGAGGAATTCAGCTACTTTATTATCCCTAGCATGTTTCATAGGTTTAGCCTCAACCCATTTTGTCACATAATCTGTGCATACAAGGATGTAGGACTTACCATTGGAAGGTGGATCAATTGGTCCCACAAAATCCAATCCCCATTTATCAAAGGGTGTAACAAAAACTTGTGGAAATAGAGGCATCTCATCAGATTGAGTTGGTCTTCCCATCCTTTGGCATCTGTCACATCTCCTAGTATATTTGGTTGCATCTCTATGCAGAGTTGGCCAATAGTAACTAGCATTTAAAATTTTCACACGTTTCTTAGGTAGCAAATGTCCACCACTCATCATCATGGCTTTGTATGTATTATATCATGAATCCTCCTCTTGTACACATCTCCTCATAACTTGATCTGGCCCTGTATAAAACATGCAATCTGTAATCCAAGAAAAGTTAAAGCTTTTCTTTGCTAATAATATCTTTTCCTTAAGGGAGAATTGAGGAGGAGTTCTTCCTGTGGCCAGATAATTTGCTATATCCGCATACCATGGTTGAATAACCTTGATTGCAAACAAGTGCTCATCAGGAAAGGAGTTTTCAATAAGTTTAGAATCATCTTGCCTTTGAATTCTAGAAAGGAAACCAACAACCACATTGGCTTTACTTGGCTTGTCCACAATTGTAATGTCAAATTTCTGCATCAGCAATAACGATCTGGCCAGTCTCCCGGATATTGAGCTTTTGTTCATGAGATACCAGATGGATGCATGATCAGTGTGGACAAATATCTGTTAACTAGTGATGTAATGCCTGAATTTATTAAGGGCATAGATGATTGCCAACATTTATTTTTCTGTAATAGTGTAGTTGAATTCAGCCCCTTGCAGATTTTTGCTTATATAGTAGAGTGCATGTTCTGTTGATCCATCCTTCTGCCCTAACACTGCTCCAATGGCATAATTCGATGCATCAGTATGAATATGAAATGGAAGTGACCAATCAAGTCCTTTCAGAATAGGTGCCTGTGTAAGGGCGACTTTTAAAGCAAGGAATACTTTTTCACATTCTTCAGTCCAAGAAAAATCTGCATCTTTCTTTAGCAGACTGTATAAGGGGCCTGTTGTTTGGCTGAAGTCCTTGATGAATCTTCTGTAGTATCCAGCATGGCTAAGAAATCTCCTTACTTCTTTTTGCTTGGTAGGAAAGGGGAGATTAGAGATGACCTCAATCTTAGCATGATCAACCTGTATTCCTGCAGCAGAAATAAGGTGACTGAGTACTATTCCCTCCTGCATCATCATGAAGCACTTTTGACTATTCAGCGATAGATTGTGATCTTCACATATTTGTAGTACTTTCTCCAAGTTGGATTGAGCTTCCTCAAATGTTGTACCATAAGTAGTAAAGTCATCCATGTATATTTCCATGCAATCATATGAGATGTCTGAGAAGATACTTATGACTGCCCTCTGGAAAGTTGCAGGTGCATTGCAGAGACCAAAAGGAAAAACTGAATAGGCAAATGTTCCCCAAGGGCATGTAAAAGTAGTCTTTTCTTGATCCTCAGGAGCAATCTTGATTTGATTGTACCCACTGAAGCCATCTAAGAAATGAGAAGTACTTTTTCCCCAAAATTAAATTATCTAGAACTTGATCAACTAAATGTAAAGAGAGCAATCTTCTTGTTGCCAGTTGAGCTCTCAGAATCTACACATTACCCTCCATTTTCCTCCTTTCTTAGGAACAATAACCAATGGGGAAACCCACTGACTATCCGAGATTGGGTAGATAAAGCCAGCTGTTAACATTTTCTGCAATTCTTCTTTAACAATTTCTCTCAAAGCTGGATTGATTCTTTTTGAGGTTGCCTGACAGGTCTGAACTCACTGTTAATGTATATGTGATGTGTACAGAGTTTTGGGTCTAAACCCTTCATGTCATCATATTCCCAAGCAAAAGTTGACTTATGACTGGTTAGCATTTTGATCATAGATTCTTGTTGCTCACTGGTGAAGTTTTTATTAATGCACAAGGTTTTCCTGCAGCTACCTCAACTTGGGAGGTTAAATCTACCATAGATACTTCAGACAGAAATAGCATGTCTACCTCATGGGGTAGCAAGGTGTGTAAGCAATTAGTTGTTGTAGGATAATGAGCTGATGTAGACGGAAGAAGAATAGTTTGCAAGGAACATGAATTTTTTTCACAATGAAAGTATTTAGTACCATAGTTATTCAACAGGATATTGGACAATATATCTTCTTCTTCTTGTTGTGCAATGAAAGGATTTCTGGTAATCATAATTAAATTGGCCACGGAGTTCACTTCCTCCTCTCCTCCCAAATCTGGCCAAATAACCTCTCCAGACTCAAGTTGGGGCAGGGCTAGAGAATAGAGTGTAAGCTTCTTTGTGCTATACCCATCGGATATTGTCATGTTACCTGACCTACAACCAATGTAAGCATCATCAGTAGCCAACCAAGGCCTTCCTAGTATGACAGGGTATCCCCCTAATGATGCCTTTGGAGATAAGACCATAAAATCAGCAGGGTACTCCCAGGAATCCAAGGTGACTACCAGGTCTTCAACTACCCCATCAGGTTTGACAGTTGAGCTATCAACAAGTTGTAATATTGTAGGTGTAGTTCTTAGGTCTGAAATATTAAGTTTTACAACCAGGTCCTTTGTCATGACATTGATAGCTGCACCGAGATCTACTAAAGCATTTTTAATTTGCAACCCATTAACATTGATCTCCACAACAGGGCTTCCTAGGTCTAAATATTTTGGGATGCTAAACTTCCCTAGCATTAAGTCAGAGAGTTGGCCTATGACATGGACAGTTTGAGGGTCTTTCTTTTTCCTCCTCGGTTTCTTCAAACATGCCTCCTTGATGGCCTACTATAGATAGGCACTTCTTTGATTACTTGGAACAATGGAATTTTCACACTTATATGCTTTAGCTGGTCAAGGATGTCAAAGGTAGGTTCCTCGTGTTTTTTTATATTTTCACCTTCCATCCTCTGTGGAAAAGGAGGGGACACTTGAGCAGATGCCTTAGGTAATGATGGAATCTGAATCTGAACTGGCTCATTTGGTTGGGCTTGGTCATTGGTATCTTCTTCTTGGTTAGTCTACTTAGATGGAAATTCTGAGATTATGGGAGGAGATGGTGTGGGTAGCACAGTTCCTAAACGTAAATTAATATTATTCAAGTTAAGAGCATAGACAGGCTGATGATTAGGATCAGCAAAATAGACTTGCTGCTGCTACTGCTTATTATTAGGATTTGACAATTGTTTAGCAGGCATAGGCGTTTGTTTTGGAGGGCTAGTATTTGCTACAGGTGCTGCAGGAGGTGGCATGAGGGCCTACAGTTGTGGCTACTGAGGATGCAGGAAGGCAGGGGATTGGCTCTGCCATTGCAGACTTTTCCATTGAGGGTTCTGCTGCCAGTTACCTGGGGGTGGAGTCCATTGTCCTTGTGGCTGTTGCCAACCTCTTTAAGGAGATTGCAATTGAGGATTTTGATAGCTAGGCCAGTGAGGTTGAGAAGTATTCCAAGGTTGTGATGGGCCATATGTAGGTTGCCACTAGTTATTGTAATTAGAATAAGGACTACCAAAAGTCAAAAGGATCTTGAGGCATACCTTGTCTTTGAGCCCATGGTCGCCTTTGTGCAACAAAGAATACTTATTCATCATCACTTTCTACCACCTTAAAGTCAGTAGGTAGCTGCGTAGCCTCCAGGTTAGCCAGCATTTTGCATCTGCAGTCACGTTTCTTCTATCTATAATGTGGACAAAACTCAACCAAGATTGCTTCAGCTTCGTCATGTTTCTTCCGAGCTTGCATAGTATCCAGCTGTGTAGCCATGTTGTTTATGATATCCTGCTTGAAATCTGACAGCAAATTTGTGATTTCCATCCGTGAAACTCCATTAGTAGATGACTTTCCCATTATGGCTTGATGACCTCTACCCTTCTTAACAATTGCTCGAGAGTAGTTGAGACATATTTTCTTGATATCATCCCAAGGTAGTTGGGTTATATCACCTCCTCCCATTAGGTCCAGGGCGTCTATATAGGTATCACTGATTCCCCTTAGAAAAAGTAGTTTCTGAGATTCTTTGTTGAGAGTATGGTTTGAATTCTTTTTTAGGGAAAACAAGAATCTTGAGATATAGTCTTCCAGACTTTCATCCTCCTTTTGTTGAATTCTGAATATATCGTCTCCCTTACTACCACTCTTACAATATTCCTTATATTTCTCAAGGAATTTTGTTTGCATGGATGCCCAACTATCAACAACACCTCTTCCCAAACTCATGAACCATCTAAGGGCTCCTTCCTTCAAGGTGGAAGGAAACAACTTCAGCCTGTGAGCATCTAAAGTGTAATCATAGCTACGACAAAGGATATCAAACTCAAACAAGAAAGTTTCTGGGTCCTCCGTAACTAGTCCATAGAACTTGGGAAGTAATAAAGAAGGAATATTTTTAAGGTTATCAGTATCTTGCTGGGAAACAATGGGAAACTCAAAAGCAGGAGGTGGATTAGGTGGATTATGTGCCATAATTGCTTGTTGTAGTATCAGAGCAAAAGGATTTTCCTTAGGTTCTTCGTCAGCTGGGTCAAATGGAAATTCAACAAACAGGTTTTCAGGGAGGAACCTTCCCAGCGTGTCTCTTCTTCTATGCATGCAATAGAATGAATGGTGATTTGAAGGATTTTGAAAATTCTTGAATAACAAACTAAACTACTGCTAAAAATGACTTCTGACAGGTTCTTAGCTTGACACCATCCCCGACAATGGCGCCAAAAATGGTTGCGCCCACAAAAGGATATGAAAATCACGGCAAAACCTATCCTAGGAATTGGACATTCCAGCAGGCGACTAATATCTTTTCATGGTCGTTCATTTACTTGTCAAACCAGGGAACGTATACTTGAAATGGAGCGGTACTATATGTGCACTAAGAACTAGTTTCAGTCACAACCTATCAAAAATAAATACTTGGAAATAATTCTACCTACGTTAGAGGAAGGTAATGCAAGGTTCTCTAAACTCAACCATAATTTAACCAAAGCAGAAATCATAACAGCTTCGACTAAGAAACAAACTATGAATTGGCCTTATGCTATAGGAACAAACACAGGGATGGGTTCCCAATGCTGCAGGAACAATATAAGACTGAGTTTGCACAGAAACTTCAAAGATGAAATCTAACTTATGATCAACAGAAAATGAACGGCTAACTAACTAACCACAGATACTTACTAAGTGGGCCCCCTTAGCAAGCATCAACTAATTATGCAAGTATTGAACTCAGAGCTTCATCAAATTTTATTCATAAACTGAGAATGGTGTATATTGTTCTGTTCATATGAAAACTAGCAAAAAACTCTATCTCTTGTCATACAGACTTTGCTTTTTATTATCATACTAACTTTTACATGATATCCTTCTATCTTACTATGCTTGCTCACTCGCGCAGGAGGAACACTTATTTAAAACAGGAAAACAACTAACTAACTAACCCTAACAGAGAAAGACATGGATGCAAATGTATCCTGGAATCGAGGAAGAGACTGAACTTATCCGCTCAACACAATTCAAAGAGAATTCAGCATTCCACTCTTTCCAAATTAATTGACATTTAAATTTCTTCCCAACAATTTTGGTCAAAGAGTCTTCGCTAGAATAACTTCCTCGAAGTCGTGCAGGAAATGGACTTTACTGCAAGACCGAGATCAGCTGTGCTTGACTCGTTCATACTTTCTTCAACAATCCTGTGAAACACAAGGCAACAAAAGCGAACGGAAACATGCATGGCAACTTACACGATATTCATTTATTAATCACATATCAAATTTACTTCATCATTCAAAAACTACATGCGTTATACCAGTCATTTGGAAAGTCAATCAGGGTAATAAATATAGACATATCAACATGATAGGCCGTAGGAATAAAAAGTGTATTGCTACAGGATATCCCCCAATAAAAGGTTTCTAAAGAGTTTAAACAACCATGAACAACAAAAGTAAGGGTATTAAAAGTACACCATGATACCCAAATTATGAGCATACTTTGGGCTCATCAATTGGTACAAGGAAATGACAGTCTGTATGAATTAGGGATACAATCACCTTGGGGGGTGATGAAAAGAATGCTTGATCTTGATCCATGTTGGGTGAATGATCCATCAAATTAAATCTTCCATTGAGTTGTGAGGTTGATAAGGAACACTGATTCATTAGGGAACATAAATATTAGGGGGTTCTCAGCATAGATGGGTGCTTCTGCTAGTTGGTTTGTGATCACTTGTCCTTTTATTGCCTTACACTTCACATACTCTATGTCGAACTTTGTTAAGATCATCACCCATTTAGCCATTTATCCTGTGAGGGTTGCTTTTGATAATAGGTATTTCAATGGATCAATTTTTGCAATGAGCTTGATTTGATGTGACATGTAGTGTCTGAATTTTTGTGAAGCAAAAAAAACTGATAGGCATGCCTTCTCAATGGCTGAATAGTTCATTTCATATCCTACCAAGGTTCTATTGATGTAGTAGATAGCCTTCTCCTTTCTATTTTCATCATGCTGTGCTAAAAGAGCTCCTAGTGCCGCTGGTGTTGCTGAGATATACATGATTAATGGCTTGTTCGGTATTGGTGGCATGAGCACTGGAAGTGTGAGTAGATAATCCTTTATCTATTGGAAAGCTTTGCCACACTTGTCATCCCACTTGTAGGTTATCCCTTTATGAAGAAGATGTGAAAAGGGGTGGATTTTATCTAATAGTTGTGCTATAAACCTTCTAATGGACTGCAATCTTCCTTGTAACCCTCTCATCTACTTTAGTGTTTCTAGTGGTTCCATGTCTAAGATGGATTTTACCTTTTCTGGATCAACTTCTATCCCTCTTTGTGAAACAATGAATCCCAAAAGTTTCCTTGATGTGACCCCAAAGACACACTTCTTTGGATTTAGCCTTACTTTGTATTCTTCAAGCTTGTCAAAGATAGGTCCTAAGACTTGTATGTGCTCACTTCTCTTCCTTTATTTTTCCAAAATATCATCCACATAATCTTCAACTATTTTGTGGATCATGTCGTGGAAGATGAGGGTCATTTCTCTTTGATAGGTTGCACCTGCATTCTTTAACCCAAATGGCATCACACTCTAGCAATAGGTTCCCCATGGACAAGTGAACACAATTTTATGTTGATCTTCCTTGGCGAATATGATTTGATTGTAGCTTGAAAAACCATCCATGAGTGACAATAGTTCATGCCTAGCTGTTAAGTCCATAATGAGATCGATGTTGGGAAGAGGGAAATCATCCTTCGAACATGCCTTGTTTAGATCTTTGAAATCAGTGCAGATTTTGATGCCCCTAGTTGGTTTTGAGACTAGTACCAGGTTTGAAACCCACTCAGGATAATCTATCGATCGGATGAATCCAACGTTAAGAAGCTTTTGTAATTCTAGTTTGACCAAGAATGCTATTTGAGGGTGCATCTTCCTTAATTTTTGTTTGACTGGCTTAGCTTTAGGATAAACTGCTAAGTGATGCATAATTACTTCTAGATCAAGGCTCGACATATATGTGTATGACCATGCAAATTTATCTCTTCACTCTTTAAGGAATGTTGCGAGGTTCTTTTGTTCTTTTTCTAACAAGGATTCAACATAAAAAGTGATCTTAGGTGTTTCTTCTATTCCCACATTGACTGGAGTGGCTTTTTCTACTAGTACTATTAACTTCTCTGGATGCATTGCACTAAGGGGGAGAATGAATCCCTCATCCTTGGGTGCCTCAGAGAGGCTTTCACCATTGGATGTGTCCTTTGTTTTTACTATTTTAGGATCAGAGAGTGCCACTAGGTGGTTTTCACTCAAGGATCAGCATGTTAGTTGCATTTCGTTCATTTTGCAACTAAAGGGTTCAATCGTCTCCCCATAGTATTCCCTTGTGTCAAGCTCTATGTTGAATCGTACTTTGTGATCTACCCATGATAAGTTGTCGCAGAGTCCCATGAATTTTGAGATTGCTTCATTATTTTCAAATAAATCTAGAATCGATAGTCCTTGTTGGTCCATGGCAATAAGTTGTGGGTATACTAGGTGTATTTAATTTGGTTGGTTGCTTAATAAAAAGGATGTTATGGATATCATAAAGAGGGTGTTCTCAAATAATTTAGCAACATTGAGGGGAAAGTAATATAAGGTTGTATCACACAATGTAGGTGACCAGGAGGAAGCCTCAACTCATTTAGCAGAAATACCTTTGCCAATAAGTGTGGGCTTGATAGTAGTACAACCTAAGCTAATATTTTTCATTTGTTTCTCAGGAACGATGGGTTCTAGTAAACCATTGTCATTCTGTCCTAGCTTTTCATTCTTTTTATATCCCATACTTTTCATCATCTACAAGCCTTTGTTGTCATCTTCCATAGGAAGAACATGTACAAGTCATTCATCTTGATAGAGGAGTTTAGAATTCCTGATTCCAACTCCCCACTTGGTGAAGGTAGTAGCTGCCATCTTAATTGTTTCGGGTTCTTTGGTGCTAGATGTGGGTTTCCCATGAGATCGAGGATAAATAGGTAACTCTCCTAAGACAAAGGTGTCTTTCAATAGTTTGTAGTTTCCACAACCATCATCTTGGATCATTACTTTGACGTCGGGTATACTCTACACCATTGGGATCTTTGTTGTTGAGGTAGAGGCTAGGGATGATGGGTCAATAAATGAGCTTGGTGGTGTAGTCCCTTCATCATTTTTAGGTATTTAGGGGATCTTATAAAATTTGGCCTCAAGACTTTTGCAATAGTAAAATGGCTCAAGGTCCCCATGGATAGTGATTTATCTGCCTTCAAAAGGAAACTTCACACACTAATGATAGGTTGAGGCTACAAATTTTAGAGCATGGAACCATGGTCGGCCAAGTAAGATGTTATAGGGAAGATCAAGATCAAGCACTTGGCATGTAGTTTCAACAATAAGAGGTACCACTTGGATTGGAAGTGCAATGATTCCTTGTGATACCCGTTCTTGATTGTCATATGCTTTGATGGTGGTACTCTTTTTCTTCTCAATAGTATCTTCTGAATAACATAAATTTTGATCAATTGTAAGGTACAAATGTTCAAACCAACACCTCCATCTACTAAGACTCTTTTGACCTTGTTTTTATGAATGAAAACCTTGATATGTAAGGCATGGTTATGAGATGGTTTTGATGGTAGGTCTTGCTTAGAAAAGGTAAGAAGATGGTTTGCGATATGCTCTACCATAGCTTGAAACTAATCAGTATCAATGTTATTGGGAACATATGATTCAAACAAGGCTTTCTCAAATATTTCCCTATGTGTAGGGGGTAACCTTAAGAGTTCTAGGATAGATATATATGCAGGGGTTTGCTTAAGCTAATCTAGAAGATTGTACTTGCTAGGATTAGATGTGGAAAAAGTAGGTTGTGTCCAGGATTCAGATGGGACTCCTTGAACGGTTATTTTTCCACATCGTGTGGTGACTCCACATTCCGTACTAGCTCCTTTGATGGTGACAACAATAATAACTCTATCGTAGGAGGAAACTACATTGGAATAAGTATGTTGCACAATGGTGTAATCCTTAGATTTGTCATTGTTATTTTATTTATTATGATCCAACATAGGGTTCTTGTATATCTTAAGATCCTAATTCCCAGTTGGTACCCCAATAGATATGGTATCATTTTCTATGAGATCTTGGGTGATGTTCTTAAGTTTCATGTAGTTTGCTATTTTATGCCCTTTGATTTTATGAAAGTAACAAAGGTCACACTCGTTGTACCATGATGGTTTCTCTTGTGGTTCTTGGTAGTTTTCAAAGTTGGGAAGTGTTATCAGATTTGACTCTACCAATTTCTTCATGATTGTTTCGATGGGTTTTGATAACTGAGTGTACTTGCATTTGGGATAGTTGTTCCTGTTTGCATTTCGCCTTTGTTGCATGTCGGTGTTATTGATCTGATTGTGTTGAGGAGGTGTTGTTTGTTGCATAGTTTGTTGGATATTAGCAACTTGATTGTTATTAGGCCTAGGAGAACTTAGTATGACCTTAACATCTACCACACCGTCATTTGTTACATTTTTGTTCTTTTCCCAAACATGAGGTTTCTCATTTGAACTAGTTGAAGGAAAATTGTCTTTGTAAGATTGAGTATTTCCTTGTGAGATTAGAGATCTTTTGATGTTAAGGTCTCTAGGGACAAGATCGTCGTATGATGTGATGCACTACATTTTCAAGTGGAATGATAGGTTTGGATCTAGATTCGCTATGATGATTCCTACTTGTTGTTCGTTAGGAAGAGGCCACTTGATTTTACTAGCTCTTTGTCTCCATCATTGTAAGAAATTAGCAAAAAATTATCCTTGATTTTGTCTAAGAGTGTATAATTCTTCTAGATTGACATCCATGTCAAGATTGAAGGAGTAGTGATCGATGAATTTTTTGGTAATTTCTTGAAAAGTTTTGATACCAGGAGGTAGATGAGAAAACCAATCCATAGCATCACATGTTAAACTTCGAGGGAAGAGGTGCATTAGATATGAATCATTGTAAGCCACTTCCATGCATATAACTTTAAATTCTTTGATATGGTCCACATGACTTCCTCTCTGTTTCTATTTGTCAAATTTGGGGATTTCAAAACCAAGAGGAAATGGTATCATTGCTATGTTTCAATCAAATGGATAAGGACACAAGTTATGTGTATGAGGTTTCTTTTCCTTTCCCATTCGAAGGTCTCACATTTCTTCTGAGAGTTCTTTCAATTGTGATGCTAGATCGTCTTGTAGGTTGGGTGGAGGAACATATGGTGGGATGATAGATGAGTTGTATGGGGTGTATGATGATGTTAGATTTTGTGAAGGTAATGTATATGTTCCCAATGTGTTTTGATTGACGATGTTCAAGAACCTTGTTGCTATTGTTGGGTATACTGTTGAGCTAGTAAAGCTTGTTGTTTTTGTGCCACTAAGGCTTGTTGTTGGGCCTGCTATTGTTGGTATGCTAATAAAGTTGCTTGTTGTAATTGATGTTGTTGTTGTGTTGCTTGTTGTGCTGCTAAGGCTACTTGTTGTTGTTGTGCTAAGGCTGCTTGTTGTGCTTGATGTTGTTGTTGTGCTAAGGATGCTTGTTGAGTTGCTAAGGCTACTTGTTGTTGTTGCTATTGTTGGACGACTTGTTGATAGGCTTGTTGTGCTTGCTATAAAGCTAAGGCATGTGCTTGTAATGTAGTATTAGGTGGTTTTTGAGACATCTGTGGAAGATTATGGATATTGATTTTTTGAGTGGGTAATGGATTACTAGTGAGAGGTGGAGGATTCCCTTAATTTAGGATTCCTTGTAAGATGGTAGAATGAGGTGGAGGAATGTATGTTTGAGGTCATGTTTGACTTGGTATAGCAAAGGGAACTATGAGAAAAGTTGAAGATGATGTCATTAAATTTTGCAATGGAAATGACACACTAGGACATTGAGTCCATTGATTAAAGAGATTTCCTTTTCCTATGTTTTGAGGATTACCTTGTGGCAAAGATGTAAACAAGGGATTTGTGATCAAGGTATATCTTGGATTGATTGAACTTGTAATCAAGGGATTGTTTTAAGGTGGATGTATGATGGATGATGTGGATGGGTTTTTTGAAACCAATGGTATAGATGAACCCATTGGAGGATTGGGTAAGGATGTCCCTATTTGCTTCAAGGGTTAACTTTGTGGTATGGTATTGGCATACCCTTGCACACTGTTTTGAGATACTAGATCCACATTGCTTTGTGTAATGGTAGGAAAAATTGTGGTACTTATGGATGCAGATGAAGAAGGATGCCCTTGATATGTTGAAGTCGTCATTGAGTAATGAAGATCAAGAGGTGTGTATATTTATTTAAGATCTTCAGGAACAAGAGGAGCACCAAAGTTAGGCGTCCAAGTGGTTGTGTTAGATGGAGGATTGATTTCAAGTGTTTCCATAAGTGTACTGTTTTCAAATGAAAGGTCATGTCCAAAGTCTTTAGCAAGACTGGGAATGTAAGTCTGATTTAGCCCTAGTGATGGGTGATGAAGCCTTGTGTTAAATTTTGTGCTACAAATGTCGGGGAGATAAGAGCTACATTTTCAAAGGCTTGATGTTCCATAATTTCCTCCCTAGTGAGTTCAAAGGGGTCGTTTGTGACATCTTCTATCTCATATGGTCCTGATGGGGATGAAGGTTGTTGTAATGGTGTAACTCAACTCCTTGGATCAAATTCTAAAGGATTTGGATCACTTGAGGTAAATGTCACTTTGGTTTTCTCCATGATTCTCTTGTGTCATGATCTAGTCTTTACCATAAATGTTGTGTCACATGTGAGAGAGTTTTGTTGTGGTTTGTGATGTTTGAACTATCTAGTTGACTCAAATCTAGGCAAAAGAGACACTCTAAGACTTTTGGGAGCAATTGTAATGGTGGGGGATGAAAAGATGGATGAGGCGAAGAGTGATCTTTGCAAACGTTTTGAAACAACACTTTTGATTTAGTCTTGATGTTTTGATGTTGGGATAAATGATGTTTATGAACTTATAAATATTTAGGGTAGACTCATGACGTTCAAGATGAACTAGTTCAAGGATGATAACTAACTTAACTAAGTGCATGGAAAAGGATACATTTCACATACAAATTAGTTAAGTTAGAGGTTGGTTTGATTTGATTTGATGTTTAAGTCACAAAGTGTTAGTGGACTCAAAATTTTGCAAAAGATTGGTGAAGTGAGAGATGAATTTTGATGAAGGGGTGAGTGAGATGTTTGACCCAATGTTGACCTAAAGTGAACCTTTGTTTTGACAAGATCATGGTAGTGAGAATGATGCTAGATCTATAAAATGTTCAAATCCTAGAGAACCAATACTGAGTTAGATGAGAGTATGGATGGGGATGTTTAGATTGGTTCAGATACTCCTAGCTTGAGGATAAAAGTTTCTTAACAAGTGGTAATGGTTTTGGTATAGTATTGAAGCCCACTTCCTACTAAATTATGTAGTACGATATCTATGTTTGCAATGACGGGATGGAGATCTTCCCCTATGGATTTTGATTGTGTGATGGATCATTTAGAGGAGTTCGGTATCATGTAAAAAGATCGAGATTTTGACTCCAAAAGAACTCATATAATTCTGGATTGTACCTTGAAGCGTGTTTATAAAAGTTTGCAACCAACCTATCTCTATTTTTGTGAAGCACTAAAAGGTGTTTCTTGAGAGATTTTGGAGTGAGATTCCTAAGTCTAAAATGATGACTTGTAGACCTTACCTTAGGGATCCTGACTTTATGTGAGATCATGTGAAAACAATTTAAGTTTATGGAAGGAAGATATTTATTTCCATGCAAGTGGTGGTAATATGGGTGTTCCAGCCTCAATATCAGCGTGTTCCTCTTCTTCATCTAAAATGGTTGTTGTGTTTCTCCACTATGTATTTGTTTCCTTGGTTTCAAAAGTGAAGCTTCTCAAACTGCTAATGAGATCGGTTTGTTCACTGTTAATGAGTTCAAAGTTTGGCTGAATTATAGCACTTGGAAGATCAGTTTGTTCAATGGGAGTGATTGGTCTCCAAATAGCCATGTGGGGTTCATTTGTTAGTTTATCTTGCTTAAGTGAATTGATTTTACCACAAACACTTGTCTTTATTATGTTTCCAAACTAAATGTTTATATCCAAAACATGATAACTTTCACAATGTCCATTTCATGAAAATCATGAGGTTAGAGCCATAATTTGCTTATGTTATCTTTGGTAAATATGGATTTGAGATTAATGTAAAGATATTTAGAAATTGCTAAGGATAAATCCTTAGGATAGGCAGTAATATCAAGGTTAACTCAAGAGGTCCAATATTTAGGCCAAAGTGTTTGAAATTTTGAGGATGATAGTGAATGTTTGTTTTTGTACCATTTTGAAATCAAGCAAAGTGTTAAACTGACTCACAATCATTACAACCCTAGTTTAGAAATGAATATATTTGTTGAATCGCCACTAGGATTTCTCCAAACACTAGATAATGCGAATAGTTAGAGATTTGACAACACTAGCTCCCCTCCATGACACACACTTCCCGGGACCACAAAATCTTAAAATCCTTAAAATTTGGAGATCAAAAGGAGTTTTTTTGTTTCTACAATTGAATAGTACAAATGTGGGGTGGCTTCAGAATGACCGTACTTGACATCAACAAATATTAAGGATTTTTGGCTTCTACACAAGGGTTCGTAATAGGGGCTTCCAGTTTAGGGGGTGCAAATTATAAAATCCCTCAAGAGGTCTCCAACCCTTAGAACAAGGGCTTTACACATCATAAAAATACTGGGGAAGAGCTATCATGTACCGCATCCCATTGATCACGATTTTTACCACAACCACAAATTTATATGGCGGTTTGGAAGAGCTTGGGGTTAGCTCGTTACCACTTGGGTCATTCCCTTGGGGTGAGTAATTTTCCCACCAAGGAAGGCCCTCTAAAGATGAACAATAGAGATGAAGTACATCTATATTTCAATCATCTTCATTCGTGTGAACAAAGAGAGAACACACACTATGCCTTTTTCTCACACTCGCAAAGGGGTTTAGTTTTAATCCAAATTGAAAGATGTAGGTGATTTTGCAAAGTGTTAAGGAATGTTTATGTTTCTTAAGGTCACCAAATGGCATGAGAGAATTGCATACACATCCACTAACAATGTTGAAAATCGTAAAATATAGCATAGTTGTAAATTTTAACCCTTCAAAGCAGTGCTGAGTTCACTTTAAGCACCAAATGAAATATGAAGTTGCCTTTTTCAATTTTAAGCCCAAAGTAAAATGATGATGTGAAGGTTCAATTTTATCCAACTTTGAGCATTCATTTTAAACCCAAAAAACAATTACGAGGGTTCAATTTTAGCCAACTTTGAAAAATGAGTTTTAAGCTCAATTGAAATCTAGTTGGTCCTAAGATTGTAAGTTTTAAGCCCAATGGAAAATTAGTTGTCTTAATGCATAAAGAAGAAAGCATGAAAGTTGGGTTATAATTGCCCCAAAGCGTTAAATGCTTGTTATAATTATAGAATTCAAGATAGAAAGGACTTTCTTCACTTTAGCTCCATATCTTTGAACCGACAAAACCTTGTTAGTCTAACAACCAGAACACAGCCATACATGCATCAGTGGTTAGATAAATCAAAGAAATTAAATCACATGTCAAAAAAACAAGTAGAAAATTTCTTACTATGGCTGAGCGTCGCTAAACACGGTAGCATCACAGTTTGAAGTATGAGCATCGCTCTAGTGAAAACGGGTGTCGCTCTATAGTAGAAATAGTGAGCACAATAGCATCACAATTTTTCCCAGCATTGTTGCTCTTAGTAGTGTCATGGTTTGAAATTTGTTAGCGTCACTCTAGTGAAGTTTAGAGTTGTCGTTTAAACTTTTTGATACCTCCAAATTAAATAAGCATCACTAGATTTAAATCAACATTGGTGTGTTAATTCAGCATCGAGATTTCAAATTGTGATGGTGTCACTATATGGCGATGCTCTTTAAATAGCATCGTTGTTTGTAGTTTGAGCATCACTACAACTTGCAAAACAAAAAACAAACAAAAATCAAGCCAAGAAATTGTTAAGTTAATGGTTTTCCCTCCTTCTAGTGCTAGAATGTGAGATGAGGAAATGCTAGTGAGGGTAGATTATGCTTGATTCATGATGAATCAAAGCATAACTTTTCCAAATGAACCTACATCTACAAACAAGATCATTCAAATTGGAAATTTAAACTAAGCATTTTACTGAAATTGAAAGCTACAAACTAAGAAAACAGTTAAATTCCTAATCTAACCCATTTGAAACTTATCCTATTTTGGAATTGGTGTCGTGTTAATGTGAAAAGACGACCCTTTCCCAATCCCGTGATCAGTGATCCTGTTTTAGTCAATTCTATGGAAGAGAATTTGATGAAACCATTGTGGTTGATGTATGAAAACCTAGTTTATGCTAAAATAAACATGATGCAAACTAAGTTACCATGATTTTATGCTAAAAATGATCTAATTATGCTATTTCTAAGCTAATCTTAGCTAAAGCTATGCTAAAAGATGGAAACCCTAATTCATATACAAACTAAGATGGATGCATGGAAACCATTAATGGATGCTCTAATCTATTATGCAATTAAAATTAACTAAGATAAGCTAAAAAATGAGTAAATTGAGAGTATGGATGCAAGTGAATTCAACAGCATGACTTTTCTTTGAAAGATGGATTCATTTGTCTCCAAATAGTGACCTATTTATAAGAGAGCAAATGAGGAATGAAGGGTGGAGATTAAAAAGATTAATCAACGGTCCAAGATGAAGGAGATGAGAGGCATGGATCATGGATTCTCATCAAGATGAAGGAATGAGGGATGAGATCATGGATGAATGATGGGATTTTAATCAAGGGTTCACACTTGCCTCAAACAAACACACTTTTGACTTGCTGACATAGGTCAAAGGTGACTTGTCCAAAAGGTTGAAGGTTAAAACTTGCTTAAGAAGCCAATTGAAAATATCCCTTTTTCAAACGATGAAGGAATAAGAATATTCTTTTGGAATATTCTCATGGGTGAGGAAAAAGAAAATTTGCAAATTAAAAAAAAGTTTTAATTGTGCAAAAAGGGGATAAGGAATATTCCCTTTTTAGAGGAAAGTTAGTTTAATTGCTAATTAAACAAGGTTTAATCATACAATTAGGGGATTAGAATAATTAAAGTGTTTATTCATTAAATTAAATGATTTAATGAATGGGGGAGAGATGAAGTGATATTTAATTAAATAACTTAGGGTTATTTAATTAAATAAGATGACTTAGGGAATTAAATTAAACATTTTGATGTATTTAATTTAATGAGATGAAATGTTAGTGTGAATGGGGATGAATTAACCTGATTAAATTAATTAGGCCAATAGATGGAAATGATGCAATTAATTAAATTAGCTAGGCTAATCCAATTAATTAAGTGAAAAGAGGATGGGTTAAAGAGGAAATGATGTTAATAAACCTATTTCGAGTGTATGATATCGATTAAGACATTTTTCAGTGTCTACAATATTGTATTTATCTTTTTGTGTTCAAGGTTTTACTTGATTTGATGCAGTATAGTGAGAGTTTGATTTATTAGTATGCAATTAAGGGTTATCAGTTGTCCTAAGTTAAAGTATTTGTTGATGGGAGCTTGAATGAAGTGTTTGATGAATCTTATGTAGTTTTTGGATTATTCTAAATTGATTTCAAGTGAATTAGGCTATCTAAAACTTTCAGCTTGATCTAAGGAAGTGTGTACTTAATGTCTATGGTGTTTTGCATGGGTGTTAGCTGATCTTGTGTTTAACACTACATGTGAAGCTTTTGGAAGCATGTTGAAGTGTGTTGGGATCTATTTGGTTCCTAATTAAGGATGTGTATGGGTCGTCTTTCGTTCCTATCCATTGCAGGAATGTTTAGGTGCTGACTATTTTGAATTTGAATGTATAATAGCAAATGACCGACATGGGAGAAATTTTTTTAGATAGAGCTTGATATAAATATGTATGGTGTCAATGCAAGAGGGTGTGGAAAGAATAAGAAGCAAGATATTTGTGAGATTGTTGCAAGTGATGTGTGTGATGCAAAATTGAGCAGAGCAGTGCAAACTCTATGTTAGGGTTCCAGAAGGCAGTGAGCTAAAGGCATCTAAAATATTTCGTGTGCGATTATGAAAGGGTGTGAGTAATTGTGGTGGACTTCTTGTTGCATTGAGAAGTGTTTTCTCTGTGTAAATTTCTTCTTCTATGTTCTTGTTTTCTTTCTATGGTAGTGAGCCTTTTTGGACAATGTGTCATGTTTTAGCAGTGAGCCCCTTTGTATCAGTTTTGCTATTACTTATATTGTGAGTGAATCCTCATCGTGGTTTTCCCCTCATTGGGTTATCCATGTAAATATGGTGTTCTCATATGTATGGTGTTATGATTTTAGTTTATGTTATCTACATTACATGTTTAATCATTTTAATAGAATAAGGGCTTAATGAATGCTTATGGATCTGATTACTATTGAGGGTTTTTGAAGGTTTAATTTGCTACAACTAATTCACCCCACCTCTTATTTGTCTTGTTCATTTCAATAGGGTAATCTTTATTCATAAGAGAAAAATCATGGTAGTATCATAATGACAAGTATCATGTTTGCAAGCCTTGCACCCACTATACTTCCTACTCTCTCTTTACCTCCACCTATCTAGATTTTTGGTCATATCCCAAACCCTACATCTCAACTTCATATTAACATACCATCCACTTCAACCCATCCCACTGCACCATTTATCATAACCCACATTCCAAATCCACCTTTCTCCACTACTTCATCTCTTCTATCCTCCATCTCACCTATACCTTCTTCACATCCAACACCACCATCTAAACCTCCTTCCACACACTTTTTTTTATCCCTCATACCTCAAGCATCCTCTTCCTACATACCTCAAGCATCTTCTTCCTACATACTTCAAGCATCCTCTTCCTATATCCTTCAAGTATCTTCTACATACATTGCTTAAGATTTATCTTCTTACATCCCCCAAATATCACATATATTCATTGTTTCATATCCACCTCAAACATCTCACCATTATTCCATTTCATAACTTCACTCCTTCTTATACATCCAACCAACCATCCAACAATATTCCATCCCTCAACCAATTCTCCATTATGTTACATACCAAGTTTCACCTTCTAATGCAATAAAATAAGTTGTTACCAATCACCAACACAATTTGATCAAGAATGGAAAGAAATGAAAAATTCCCTCATGAACTTGCAAACAAGGATTCAAAAGAAACACTACAAGTTTCAAGACTTATGTTCATATGTATTCAACTGCTCCATGACAATGGTATTGTTAACTAACTTGAGTCTTCTTAGGCCTAATCTGTCATAAGGGTCTTTAGGTACATTTAAGGGTCATATATTAATTCTTTGAAATATTCTTCTTATGGAAAATATTTTAGGAATATTTTATTTTGTCAAGGAATATTTTAGAGTTCCAAAAGTTGTCATGAATGCTAATTTTCAATATATTGTCAACTCTTCTGGGTGGGGTTTGCCGATCTAATCTTCCATCTCAATGTCTCTGACTGTTGCATGTAATGTTGAAGGAATTTTATTATGATGTGAGACATAAGGTAACAAATCATACCTACAAGGCATCAGGATCTAAGCAATTAAGCTCTTTCTTAGATGCTACATGTTCCTTGATTAAATTATTCCATAAAATTTTCTTTGTCTAATGGATTCTAGAATAATTTTAGGTGATAACTATTGACCAATAGAGAAAACCTGACTGGATAAATGGTTGAGAAAAAAATTCCACCATTTAAGTAGACTTCATCAATCTCATAGGGTTTTGTCCTTCTACCTTGAGTCATACAAAAGATCCCAATCTCCTTTTTATTTTATTTTTTATCTTGATTAAATGTTCATGCCACTTAATTTTCTACTTCTGAGCTATTTTGGTATGATGGAGGGCCTCTGTTCTTATTTTATCAAGAGATTTCAATTGCATTGTCCTTTCTTTTTTTACTTTTAATAATTCCACACCTAATTGTAGTACATTGTCTTTAATGTCTTGTGTTCAAACTCAATTAGAAGGAAAAAATTCACTCCATAAACCATATCATATGGTGTTAAATATGTTATAATTTTCCAAGTTGGTTCATATGTCCAAACTGCTTCAAGAAGACAAGCTACCCAATCCTTGCAATGTAAGGAAGTTGTCTTAGTCAATATTACCTCCATATCCTTGTTTATAACTTCAACCCGACCATTAGATTCTGGATGATAAGGAGTAGACTTCTTATGCCTAATATTACACTCAATAACTAGTACTTGAATTAAAGTTGATGTAAAATGGGGTCCTTGATTTGTGACAATTTCCTTGATACTCCATATTTGGTGAATACTTCTTCTAAAATGAATTTAGCAACCTTATTTTCTTAGGCATGTTTCATAGCATGAAATTCCACCCACTTGGTTAGATAATCAATATAAACCAATAAATATTCCTTATAATTGGAAGGCGGAACAATGGGGCCTATAAAACAAATATCCCACTTATAAAAAGGAAAGATGACCAGTTTTGGCTGCAGGGGCATCTCGTTGTTGTGTGTGGGATAACCCATGCTCTAGCATCTATCACATCATCTAGTCTACTTGATTGCACCTTTGTGTAGACCAAGCTAGTAATAGCTAGAAGTCAATATATTCAAAGTAGTTCACTTAGCAATAAAATGTCCTCCACATGGATCATCATAGCGGGCATCTAAAATATTGTACAATTCATCTTCTTGTATACACCTTCACATGGCATTGTATGGTATAGTATATAAAAGGTACCTAGCTATCTATGAGAATGGAAGGATCCTCTCAACTAAATGATATTTTTTATCTTAATGATAGGTGGGAGGGTGTTTTTCTAATGACTAGATAATTGACTACATCAACATAGAAAGGGGTTTGCACAACTAATACAAATCAGTGCTCATCAAGGATAGAGACATAAATAATGGAATTGGATACAAGAGGATTCAATATATAGAGAAAATTAGCTACTGCATTGGCTTTACCAAGCTTATCCACTATTGTGATATCAAATTCTTACAGCAATAACATCCACCAAACTAGTCAACCATTAGAAACTATTTTGTTCATTAGATACTTAATGGTTGCACGATCAATATGCACAAAAATTAGGTAGCATGTAATGTAATGAAAAAACTTGTTGATAGTATATATTACAACCAACATTTCTTTCTTAGTGGTAGTGTAGATTAAATCAACTTCTTGAAGATTATTGTTGATATAGTAGATTGCATATTCCAGTGTTCCCTCTATTTGACTCAGAATTGATCCTACTCCAAATTTGGAGGCATCAATATGAATATGAAAAGGTATAGTCTAATTGGGTTCTATTAACATGGGAGCTTGGTCTAAATAATTTTTTTAAGAGTCTAAAAATCACCTTGGCAAGCTATTGTCCAGTCGAATTCAGATTCTTTGGTAAGGAGGATAAACAAAGGGGTTGCTATCTTACTAAACTCCTTTATAAACCTTCTACAGTAGCCAAAATAGATTAGGAATCTTTGTACATATTTTTGGTTATGTGGAATTAGTAGGCTTGCTATTACTTCAACTTTATTAGGGTCCACTCAAATGTCTTGTTGTGAAACATAATATCTTAGGACTACCCCTTCTTTCATCATCATATAACACTTTACATTACTGAGGGATAGATTATGGCCTTTGAATATTTGTAGCACCTTCTTAAATTTTTCAATTTGTCTTCATAGGTGTCACCATATGTGGTAAAATCATCCATGTATACTTCAATGCATTCATGGGCTAGATTAGAGAAAGTTCTTAGTACAATAAGTTGAAATATAGTAGGAGCATTACAAAGCCCAAATAGAAGGATCAAGTAAGCATAAGTGCCACATGGATAGGTGAAAGTTGTTCTATCTTGATCCTCTAGCACTATTCTAATCTATTTATAACCATCAAACCCATCTAGGAAGGAAAAGTATTTATTCCCTACCAAAGAATCTAGGACATGATTAATGAAAGGTAGAGGGAAGTGATATTTTCTAGTAGCTAATTTTATCTCCCTATAATCCACACAATCACACAATTTCCCTCTTTTTTTTAGGTACTATCACCAAAGGTGAAACCACGCTAGCTATTTGATATAGGATAAATGAATCCAACATCTAATAGCTTTTATAATTCATTTTTTCACAATGTATTGGACAACAAGGTTTATAATTTGTTGTGGTTTCCTAATAGGTTTGCATCCTTTCTTAATATAGATTCAATGTGTGCACAAGCTAGGATCAATACCTTTCATATCATGATAGTCCCAAGAAAATTTTATTACACAAAGACTAGTTCAATCTCTTGCTACGTGGTCAACTAATTACTAGTGTTGAGCATTTGGTCTAGAAAGACTTCCACCTATTTATTCATTTATTTCATTGAAATAGAATCCAAGAAAGATATGTTAAGAATATAGTTGTAGGGTTGCAAATCATGGAATATTTATGCATTAGAAGTGTATTTTGTTGAGTATGCTAGAGGAAGGACATTGTGCAATGGGAAAGATAAAATACTAAACAAGAGTGTTGTTATAGGTCCATCCCAAATTTATTCTACACGATATTTGAAATGATAATATCCTCATTCTATAAATCAAGCATTGTACTCTTTTCAATTATCATGAGTTTCTATATTGAATTTAAATCATTATCCCCTAGATTAGGCCAAACTGGCTAATCCATTTTGGTTAATTGTTGTGTTGGAGGATACAAAACAAGTTTATTTATTATATTTCCATTAGATATAATTATGTCACCTAACCTAAAATCTATAAAAGCATTGATTGTTGCCAACCATGGACGTCCCAATAAAAGAGGATAACCTTCCAAATTATCTATTGGCTACGAGACTATGAAATTTGTAGGGTATTCCCAAGAATCAAGTGTTATGACAAGATATTTTATAACTCCTTTGAGCTTGATAGTTGAACTATTTGCTAGGTGTAGTACTGTTGGGGTTGGTCAAAGGTCTATCAATTGGAGGTTTTTTAAAAAAAAAAGGCTAGTAGCCTATATATATTAACATTTATAAATAGTAAATACAATATGTCATTACACTTCAAAATTGATCATACTCTGATCAGATCATTTTGTAACCATTTCTAGCTATGATCATATTCCTTTCTATTTTAAACATAGCCAAAAGCATTCGGTATGATATTTTCAAAAAATAGAATATGCTACGATTGACGAAGCTTGGGGAAGACCTCTTGAAATTGCATGATGCAGGGATTTAACCAAGAGCAAGCATGTGACCAAAATTTTGTTTATCAACACCGAAACCATGCTTTTCATCACTTAACCACTAAAACTTGCATACCAAAACCACCTAGCAGCACCAAAACTTCCATCATCGCTTGAAAAATTCTTATGCGGACATGACTGTTAACTACTTCTTAGATTTCCAAGCCCAAAAAGAACTAATGCAACCAACTACTTATTCTTCCATCTATACAATCTCCAGAGAGTTCTCGTCTTGCTCTTCATTTCCCACTTCCATATTCTGAGAGTTGATAGTGACATTTATATCAGGGACAACACGTCGGCGATGGAAATTGATTGCTTGAGGGAGAGCCAACAAAGCATTATGAAGCATATTCTGGGTTACCCCCTGTGATGTTGGAGGAACACTTACTGGCTGATGTAGATTAATAGTGGCTGCTACATGGTAACAATTGTGATGAAGTAGAAAAGACACATAATGGTACTTCTCCCTAAAGCATTCATACATGTCCCTTCCTAGATGATGACTATATCTTGACAAAGCCCTATTGAGATGACTTGGGTCACTAAGCTCAAAAGATGATTTTTAAGGCATCAAAGAAATTGACAAAAGCTCTATTGTGGGGTAAGAAATGTGGTGGAAAAATTCCACCAACATAGCCATCACCCATACCAAACACATATTTCTAGGTGCAAACCAAGAGGGTATCATTCTAAAGGAATACCTCATTAACCATCTTTTACGCTATTAAACTCACTGATTCTAGAGATTGCAACATGTCCATGAGATTAGAAATAAAAATACATAGAATATTTGAAGGAAATAATAACCTTCTTGACTTAGGGTGAAGGAGTTCTGTCCCAATGACACACTTGAGGCATCTATAATCACAAGGGAAACAAAGCTTGAACAATGACTACAGTTGAGCTTCATCCAGACTACCTAAGAACAACAACTCCCAATGTTGAACTGGAAATCACACTTGAAATTTCTTTGGTCGATAGTCCATCCCTGCTACCGAAATTTTGACCAATGCACCAACTTAGCCTAGACTCTTGCAATCCTTAATTAAGCCTTAACCCTCAAGTGAATAGAGGATAAAAAGTCTTAGCTTCTCATATGTCCACATAACCCTACAAACAATTTTTTTTTGCCACCATTTGCTTGCTTTGGGTGAATAAATAGATGAGATTTTTCCAAATATCACAAACTTTAATGATGACTTAGTATTCAAAATCAACATAGATTTTCTAGACCATCAGAATAACGACATGTAACACATGTTGCAAAAGCCTCACAGGCCTCCAGAATAAATAAGGATATATGGGCCTTTAATTCACAAGAGAATTTTGTACCGAATTCCTTGAGAGCATACCATGGATTGATAAGTTTTATGAACCTGCAATCATGAAACAAACATTAGCACATTTGAGAAGGACATGTATATGAAACTTAAACGTGCTGCACCACTGATATGGCATCATCATTTTTCTCTAAATCGTCCTGAGGAGTATGAATTTAGTGAGTCACACATATAGTTTCTTACATAAGCAACAAACAACTAATAGTTTCTTACATCACATTGGATTAGGAACGTGCCCTTATTAGATTCCTATCAATGCAATCCTGATAGCACATGATTTATTGTACCCACAAAACTATGTGCAAACAATTAGCACTGGAGCCTATGTACCCTCAATTTTGCAAGCAAACCATTGCCATGGAAGCTTGACAGTGCTAAGTCATCTTTTCCACACAATCCTAGCTTGCTCACTAGAACTGTTGCATCAACCATTTGCCACGAATCTGACTTGCACACTTAGAATGCCAAGACAACCGCTTACCACCCTTACTACTGTGCATGAGGATTCAACATAACCCTGATTTATATAAACAAATTAGCTTTTCCTTTAAGAGAGTGAATGATAAAACATTTAAACATGTGGAAGAGTACCCCTCCTTAACAAAATTTCTTCAAATTTAGGAGGCATTTTCCCCGACACAAACATATGAGTAACTTCATTAGGTGTTTGGTCACAACCAAAATTAGCTAAATAATCTGCCATAAAAGTTCCTTCTCTGTAGACATGGAAAATATGGTAGTGTTCTATTTTTTCAAGTAAAGTTCAAATCTATTTAATTATATACCCAAGCTTCCAGTTGACAATCTTGCATTCCTTGCATGCATTTATTAGAATAAAGGAATCTCTCTCTATATGAAGCTTGGGTAACTTGAGAGCAATTGCTAGCTTTAAGCCTTGAGGCAAAGCCTGAGCCTCAGCTGCATTGTTAGTCCCTATTTTTAGTTTAAAATATTCAGAACACAATACCATTCCTTTATAGTCCCTGATTGCAACTCCAACTCTTGAAGAACTTGGATTCCCCCTTGCTGCCTCATCAAAGTTCAATTTAAATAAACCTGTGGGGGGCTTCCAAGAGATGATATCCCTATTTAATTTTAGGCCTGGCTAATGAAGACTCCCTTTGAAAGGCAGTTTAAGAAGAGTCCATTTTCTCATTAGCTTTGAATCCCAGTCAGAAAAGTTTGAAACATGTTTTACCTTTTTCACATACCCATTTACTGTCTCTGAGATAAACTGCTCCAACTTAAGTAATAACTAATCCATGTTGAGTTTTTCTTTCCTGAAGATGCATTTATTTCTTGCCCACCAAATAGCCCTTGTTATTGAAGCCGAGATAATGAACCAAATGCTTGAAAAGAATGAGTTTTTGTAAGCCTTTGGCCAACTTGAAAATAATTTCCAAAGAGTGTCAGGAAATGTTGATTACCATTTCATTTTGGATACTACATGCAACCAACATGCTTGAGCTATTGGACATTGTAAAAATAAATGATTGACATTCTCAAGTTCTTTTGCACATAGGACACATTGAAATGGCTCTGCTAACCCAAGCTTTTATAGCTTGTCACTTGTCAATATTTTGTGCTTTATAGCTAACCGTGAAAAATAGCCAGCTTTCGGTAATACTTTTGAATTCCAACAAAATTTGTATGCTCTTTGCACTCCTTGTGAAGCAACTTGAGAAATTGAATTGTAACCCTCTTTAACTGTGTAACTTCTTGATTTTTCTTTTGTCCAAACCAACCTATCAACACCTGAATAAATGAAGACAATCCTTTCAGAAAGAGTAGATTGAATGAGTGTTTTATGAGCAACATTGATAGGCACATTTGAAAAGTCCTTCCATATGACTTTCCCTATTAGTATATCAACATGATGAACATAGTCCTTGACCCTTGAGCCCTAGCATTCAGATAAATAATTTTCAAAAGTTCAAAAATTGTGTAAATAATTTAAGACTGGGTAACCATTCCATAGTCTTTCTAGAAAAAATCCTGATTCCCATCATTTACTTCCCAAGACAAATGTGGAAGAATGACTTTTCTATAGGAGACAAGAAAATTCCACATTGCAAAGCCTATAAGTGGATTTGACACTGTTAAAATTCTTGATGGATTTAGATTATCCAGATACTTATGCTGCATGATCCAACACCATTTTAAGTGAGGCTTTGTATACATGCGCCAAACCATTTTAGCTCCTAGAGCTATATTCCTTTCTGCGAAACTGTGTAAACCTTCTCCCCCTTTTAATTTCTGCAAACATGTTGTTTCTAGGGATATTAGAGGATTTTTTTTTTGCTATCTAAATTACCATTACATAAAAGCTTCTAATCGGCTTTTGAATTTGTTGTACAATGGATTTAGGAGCCTTTAAAAGTGACATACAATAATTTGGGATTGATGAAAGGATAGATTTCACCAATAAAATTCTTCCTGACAAAGACAACCATCTCCCTTTCCATGATAGAATTCTTGATTTTATACTAAGAATAATTTTGTGCCAATGAGACATCTTGTCCTGACCTACAAAAAAAGGGAATACCAAGATATTTATAGGGGAGTTGTGCTTTCTATAACCCAAGCAACTTCCATTTTTCAATTGATTGTTTTGTGTTAAACACACACTTTTGACTTACCCTCATTAATCTTTGCCCAGAAGCAAAACTATACCTGTCCAACAGTGTTTTAATATGTTCAGCTTCTGCAACAACAACCTTTCCAAAAAGAAGTGTGTCATCAACAAATAAAGAATGAGTGGCTGATATGGATGTGTTGCAGATACGAATTCCATATATGACTCCTTGTTCATGAGCTTTACAAAATGGCCTGCTCAATGCCTTTGCTAAGATAATAAAGAGAAGAAAAAAGAGGGTCACCTTGATGCACTCCTCGAGTGGATCCAAAAAAACCTATAGGGGAGTTGTTAATCAACACTAAAAACTTGGCACTTGACAAGCAGGACATGATCCATTTGCACCATTTTTGAGAGAAACGAAACCTTTGTAGCACCTGGTTCAAAAAAGACCAGTCCACCCTATCATATGCTTTTTACATATCCAATTGTATAATCATAGATGATAACTTATTTGCAACTATAGAATGAATGACTTCGTGTGCAACAATAGCACCTTTTGTCGTTTCCCTTCCAAGAACAAAACCCCTTGCTCTACAGATATGATTTTAGACACCAAAGGATGTAAGAGGAGATACATAACCTTTGTGAAAATTTTGTATATCACATTACAAAGTGAAATTGGTTTGAAATCTGAAAAATTTCTAGGTGAGTCTATCTTTGGGATGATAACAATGTGAGTTAAATTGAATTTTTTTAGCTTTCCACCTAACTTTCTTGAATCCTCTAATGCATTTAAGACATCAATTCCAACAAAGTCCCAACATTTTTGGAAGAAATTTGTCGTAAATCCATCAACACCTGATGCTTTTTCAGGGGGAAAAGAAAAAAACAACTTCCTTAAGCTCTTGAATTGAGAAGGGTGTCAACAACTTCTCATTATCTTCAAGAGATATCATATTAGGAATCACTTGAAGAAGCTCCTCTCTACCCCTTGACAACTGAGGATCCACATCCTTATTGGTAGACAACAAAGATTAAAAGAGTTTGATACCTTCCTTTTGTATCTCCTCCTCCTTTGTTAACAACACACCTAACTCACTGCCATGAATTGAGAATAAGGATATTCTTAATTTCTTTACTTGTGCTGACATGTGAAAAAACTTTGTATTCCTATCCCCATCCTTTAACCAAATCTCTCTTGGTTTCTTCCTCCAATACATTTCTTCTCTTAATAACAACTTCCATTTTTCTTGCAATTTCCTTTGCTCTTCAAAAAGTACATCATCTAACCCATTGGCAATGATGAGCTCATTAATCTCTGAGAGTCTCTTGTACACAAAGTCTTTCTGAACAAAAATATTCTTAAAAACTTGAAGATTCCAAATTTTAATATGATGTTTCATGTGATCCAACTTTTGACTCAATTGGTACATGTGAGAGCCACTACAAAAAGGAGCACTTAACCACCACTGTCTTAACATATCCAAGAATTGAGGGTGTCGAAACCACATTGCCTCAAATTTGAAGGAATATTTCCTAGCTATCTTAACTTTGTTTTAAGATAGAACTAAGGAATTTGCAAATTGATTTGAAGTTGAGAATGGCAAAATTTCAAATGTCAAAACATAATCAGATGTTACCCAGTTTGGAAAAGATAGAAACCTGTCTAGCTTCTCTGCTATTTGAAGAAATTTTTTCCTCCTATTTGTCCAGGTAAACTTACCATTTAGTGGGATGATATCAATAAGTGCATTTTCCTGTATAAAGGAGGATAAATCTTCCATATCCTTCTTAGAGGGGCATATACCACATTTTTTTTCCTCCAATGATGTTATTGCATTGAAATATCTTGCAAGAATAGCTTTATCTTAACCCAATAATTCAACAGATTTTTTCAACTTATCCCACATCAATTTCTTACCCACTAAAGTAGTTTAGCCATAAACATTTATTACCCAAAAAGATAGGTCAAAGTGAGTCACCTTCATTAATTACCAGTTGGACTCACATGTAACATTACTAACACATATCGATTTGGCATTCCATAATGTTATAAGTCCTCCTGCGGCACCCTATGATGGTGAATGTAAAGAGTTCCACTGTGACCAACTCTTTGAGAAATTACCAAAAGATTCAATTGATATTTTTATTTCTTGAAGAAATACCAAGTCAGCCCCATAGGCATCCAATTGCTGCTTGACTTGGACTCTCTTGTTAGAGGCATTAATGCCTCTGACATTCCAAGATAAAATCCTCATAACCTCCTAGGAGAGCAATAGGCTCTCCTTGGTCTTTTTGTTTCAAATCACCTCCCATTTGAGCATCCAATGTGGATTGGATCTGTGCTTCAATTTCTTCTTGCAATTTGGTTGCTAAGGATTCCCTTCCTCTCTTAGTAGGTGACTTTTTTTTGGAGGAAGAAGATAATGAAGATTGAGAGATAGATAACGGCATAAGACCATATTTCTCTTCCCCTTTCATCATTATATCATAATCAATTTCTTCTATTAATTGTTCTCCAACAAAAGTTAAGGCTTCATCTACAAAAATTTCAAGCTCTTTATCTAGAGGCATGTTAAAAGAATGAGACAAGCTTTGGTAATCTATGTTTAGAACAAAAATTTCATTGATAATGTCATCCTTTGCTTGACTATCAAACACCCTCAACACTTCGTCTGATTGATTTTTCACACCAAAAGTCAACATTGATGCATGTTGATTTAGATGAGAAATACTGGAAATCTTAAACTGAGGGATGAAGCAGTTTAAAGTTTGAAGAAATACATTAACTAATGATAAGAAATGCTTAGCCCAACCTTGAGCAAAGGAAACATACACGAATCTCTTACTTACAAATGGAACCAAGGGCTTGAGGCCGACAATAGAAGGAACCATGTCCATATTAACAAGATTAATAGAAACAAGACCTTTGTTTCCTCCTGCACACGTTGAAGGAGGCTCAACTTGAGAATCACAAAACAATTGCCCTAATTGATGAAAGACTAGATCATCAGGAATCAATTCATTACACACTTTCCCTATCTAGTAACAAACATGAGCCTCTGATAAAACCAACTACTGATCATTATTGCTTGAAGACACAAAGTTCGGATTCAACCAAGTAAAACACTGTCCCCAACCTTGAGGAATATCCATTCCCTTAATTGAAGGAGAGAAATTCAGAGTATTTGCAAGAGAAGATAATGCTTGAGAGGGAGAAGGTGTAATTTGAGGGTTACATGAATCAAAAACCTCCTTACCCTTTTCCATTGCTTTAGAAGACTCCATTTGACAAATGGAAGTAGGATGAGCAGGAAAATGACAAAGACGACATATTTTAGATGGATCTTCAAAAACCACCTTTTACTTCCACAACCCATATGAAGATTTAATGTTCAACATAGTTGGTAATTTCTTAGATACATCAATGAGAAGACATTCTAATAGGCAAAGAAGGATTATCGAAAAATTACAAATCTTGATGGAGATATATGCCAAGCTGATTCCCCATAATTTCAATAATCTGGGTCTCTCTATATTCTAGAGGTAGACCCTGTAACTGGATCCAAAAAGGGATGAACTTAACCACAAACTGAGTGGGTGAAAAATTTGGAGACCATGGACATCACAAATCCAAGATTTTTTCCTATGGACAACATTTCAGAAGTCTCTGGCTAAAAAAAAAACTACAAAGAACCCTTCCCCCTTGTCTAAATAGAAAACTTGATTAGACCCCTCCCAATTTTGAAAAACCCAACTTTGCAAAAATTTTAGATCTAGGATAAAATTCCAAAACTTACAAATAATAGCGACCTCCTAAAGATCTTTGACTTGCAAATGAAGCACATCATCTTTGAGAGTAAGGTTGACTTCATCCCCATATGCATTTCGCTGGTGCCATTGCTGCTTTGGCACCCAGTCCTTCTTGAGGGGAATGGATTGAACTAGAACATTTCCAGATCCCTTGGAATGAAAACCATGACCTTTCTGACCCCAGGTGGATTTGAAAGGAACCTTTTGATCCCCACCAAGAGAAGATTGAGATTTTTGATCATTACTAGGTTTTTAATAGTTCCCTTACCCTTAAGAACTTCATGCACCTTGTGGCCCTAATGCAAAGAATCCTTAGATCTTAAAGACTTGTGACCCTGAAAAACCCTATTATTAACATAAATAGAATTTGGGAATGTCAGGGGAGAGCGATTTGATGGCTTGAAATCCACCGTCTTCGACTAAGAAATAGCTATATTATTTGGAAAAGTGGTTGGATGTGGGATTGGTGACTTTGGATTGAAGGAAGCCCCAACTTTGATGGGAATGAAATTGGGGAAAGATGTCAGAGAATAGATATTGACAACCACATTAAACCAACACTGAGAGGAAGACAAAGCAGTAGATTTCACACTGGTTGACAAGTCTAATTCACAGTTATCAAAACTCGGTTGCTTTCCTTGAAATAAAGACTTCCCAAAATGAGGATGGCCAAAAGGGCCATGACGAACCTCAGAGTCATACCGCAAAGCACCATTAGCCCCCATTTGTGATACTAGACAAGACCGAGGACCACCATTGAAGCCCCTAGAAGCCACTAAATGGTTTGAATTTTTTTTTTAAATTCTCGTTGGCCCTTGAGGGCGCCCTTCAAAGATTGTGGACCATATTCAATCACTAGTCTAGGAAAGGTCTATTTGATTGTCTATCAATTGGAGGTTTTGCATAGTTTCCTTAGTCATAAAATTAATGGATGCTCCTAAATTAATTAAGGTGTTGTGTATGATGATGCCCTTAATATACAAATCTACCAGTAGACTACTAATGTTTGTGTATTTGGGAACAATTACCTTTCCTAGAATGATATCTACAAGTTGTCCAATTACTTGGAATATTTGTGGATCTTTTATTTTGTAGTCTAATTTCTTCAAACACAAATCTCTCACAATTTTTCTATAGATTGGAACATCTTTTATGGCTTGAAATAAAGGAACTTTGATGCAAATAATTTCCAAGTGATCCAAAAATTCAATTTCAAGTAGATCTTCAATCTTTTTGGTATTATATCTTTATGAAAATGAGGGCTCTTTATTGATAACTTTATCTTGCTCAAGATGTTGACTTAAATGGTTTGGTTGTGGCTTAGAATTATTGGAAGGTTCCTTAGGCTAAATTTCCATGAGTAGTGTTAATGTAAGAGTGGACAGTGTTTTCCTTGAGTGGAGTTGCACATTGTTGATCTCAACTATATAGGTTAGATACTAGATAGTGTCATTGGAATAATACTATTAAACAAGATTATTATTAGGATTGGTTGCATGTTAGGTTGGTAACTTTTTGGCTCTTAGTGGATTAAGAGCAAGATTAGTAGGATTTGGTAGAATATCTAGTTTTTGGGGCAACAATTATAGTTGTTGCAAGTAGCCTACATTAGAATTAGACCAAGGTTGGTTTCCCCACCACTGTTGTTATTGACATGAGGATTGGGGTGATTTCCAATTATGGTTCTAGACTTGTGACTAGTAGTGTTGTTGTGGATAAACTCCTTTGGGAGGTGTTCAGTTAGGTGGCACGTAGTTTGACCATATTGGAGGAGGTTGATTATACCAAGGAGAATTATTTACAAAAAGAATTCAAAAAAGAAGCATTATAAGATAATGGATCCTGAGGAGTACCTTGGTCTCGACTCCATGGTTTCCGCTATGCTAGGTAAAATACTTGCCCATCCTCGCCCTCTAATTCCTTAAAATTTAGTCATTCATATTTATCTTCAATGCTCGACAACCACTTGCATTTGTAATCCCTTTTCTTCTAGCAGCAATGGGGGAAATATTTTTCTAAAGTTGCTTCACCATCCTCTTGTTTCTTTCTAGAGTGTATATTATCCAGTTGGGTTGCTATATGGTTGATTATGTCTTGCCTCATGTATTTTAACAAGATACTAAGCTCCATTCGTTAGATACCCGCAAATGTATTGGTGATCATTGTGTGCAATTTGCGTGTATTCTTCATTATGGAACATGAATAGTTCCTATAGAGTTAGCAAAAATCATCCCATGGAACTTTAGATATGTATATTGATCCTTTTAAATATAACATAATTGATCATCACATTTCAATAGTAATAACACACATATTGAAATATCTATTATCATATCAATAATCACTTTTTTATATTGATAATCAATCATAGAGTCTTTAGAAATGTTTAGAAATATCATGAAAGTATCAACAAAATTAAGAAAATAATCCTAATTAAAGTAACAATTCTACAGCTCATAAGGGCATACCTCAACAACATAATAAATATATCCCAAATACAACAACATAATAAATATATCCCAAATATTGTTGAACTATCAATGATCCTTTCTTTTAATTATGAAACTCTATCGTATTTTCATCATAGAAGTTGTGGCAACCATCTCTTGCAAAAAAAAGGAGCATAAATTATTCCCATGTAATATTATCCCTTATATAGCCATTATGTTACTTTATATATATCCATTAGTTTGCAACCTCGTATATTAGCTAGTACACCACCCATAATGCCTTTGATAACTTAAAATAATTATGTAACTCAAAATATTTTTTAATTTCTACTAGCCACTTTTTCATTTCATAGTCTATTTTGTCCCATCAAAGTTTAGCAACATATATTCGTAAGATCTTTTGATAACTCCATGATTGCTAAATCCTTATTTGGTACAACAATATTTAGTTAATTCCCTTATGGATTTGGATTCCTTAAAGGGATGATAATTAATATTTTTCATATTCTCCAAGTCCTCAAAGTCTTTTTCCATAATATTTCAAACCTTTGGTTTTGTTAGTTATCAATTTTAAAAAAAGATTGTTTTGAATTTTTTTATCTTATCTCTTCATGCAATTAATAGGTTAATCACTACCTCTATGTTTGGATTGTCATTATTGCATGAGTTACTTTCTAATGATCATTGGATAAAAAAAACATAATAACAAAATAATATTCCATATGACTTAATGTATTTTTATTATACATCACGAATTAACATGTATATATATATATACTTGTATGGATGTTTCCATTACATCGATACATACACATATGTTAGTTTATATGTATATATATGTATGTATGTATGTATGTATGTATATACTTGTACAATATATATCATACTTTGATATTAAACACATAATAATACAATCATATCGATCGACATATATACATGGAATGTATATATCCTATCGATTAAATAGAAACACATAAAAAATAAATCATGCATCGCAAAGAAACTCAACATTGTACACCTCTAAAGAAGAACATTCACAAATAAACCACAAGCAAGACTAAAGGTAACCTACTATTTCCTAGCTATTATCCCAACTTGACCAAGCTAGAAGTGTGTCTGTGAAAGGTCATTTTAGGTCTTTATCAAGGGTTTCAAGGCCAGGTTCTTCTCCTTGAGTGATACTTCCCCTCTCTTCAGGAGGCTTGATTCAATTCCTACATCCAACTTAATACATTGCAATAGTAGTCAACTAAAACAATACATTCATTTGTATCAAATATTTCATAATCAGAATCATTTCATAACATCAAATTGAATCAACATTTATTCTTCATATTTCAAAAACACATAAAACATAAATACTCTCATTTCAAGCATTTTCACCCAACTAGGTAAAAGTAAATAAGTAGTAGCACAATAGGGTGTAAAATATCCCTACCTTGTGAATCACTGTCCCTGATGATTTTATCTAGTAGAAATAGACATAAACTATAAGCAAAACATATCATAATTGTTTTTCAAGAACTTTCAAAATCATGTAAGACATGAGGAAACTTTTTCTTAATCTGAGCATAGTCTTCCCAATGGAATAATCTTTTCATACTGGTCCCACTAGAATTTTCATTGCAGAACCTCTCTATTACACAAGCCAAGCCTACATATTCTGAGCACTTTGAGAGGCTCGATTATTACTACTCCTGCGTCCTGTACTTGTAAACATTCCAATCAATAATATGCTTATCCCCTAGTATATACTTTTTAAGGAATGAGACATGAAATACATTGTGCATCCTACCAAGAGATGGTGGCAATGCAATTCGATAAGCATATGGGTTTATTTCCTCTAGAACCTCAAAGGACCTATGTAGCACAGAGCTAGCTTGGATGACTTTCCAAACTTGATGGAGCTCTTATGAGATTTCACTCTTAATAACACTTTTCTCCTACTGCAAATTTTTTGGGTACCCACTTAGAATTTGCATAGCTTTTTTGTTGATCACTGGCTTCTGCTAGCCTTTGCTTAATAATTCCTACTTGCTCCTCCACTTCTAAAAATATCTCTAGCCCAAGTCTTATCATATCGTCTAGATTATCCCAACTTATAGGAGTTCTACATTTTCTGCCATACAATGCTTTGAATGGAGCCATCTTGTTTGTAGAATGATAAGAATTGTATGCAAAATCAACTAATGGTAGATAATCTTCCCACTTGTATTGCTGATCCATGCAATACATTCTTAGTATATCCTCAAGCACTTGGTTTACTCTTTCCATTTGTGCATCAATTTCTGGATGATAAGTTGAACTTCTATTCAACTTAGTTCCAAGTGAGGAGAACAAGGTTTTCCAAACCTTGATGTCACACGAGCATCCTTATCTGAAATGATCTTCTCAGGAATCCCATGCAAGCTAAACACCTCTTGAATAAATTTTTGAGCTATAATAGGAACTCCATCAGTTAACTTCCCTGACATAATATGCGCTACCTTAGTTAACTTATCTAGCACCACTAGAATGGCATTGTGCTTATTCCTTGACATAGGTGAACCTTGCACAAATTCCATGCTAATGATTTTCCACTTACTTTTAGGTATATCATGTGGATACAAAAGGCCCGTAAGGTGATAATATTTTGCTTTTCCTCTTTGACACTCTAAGCATTTTACAATATATCTTGCAACATCTCCCTTCATACCCTTCCAAAAATATAACAACTTCACATTCGCTAGCATCTTCGTCACACTAGGATGTCCAGAGTATGGTGCTTCATGTACTTATTTCCACACCAAGTTCCTTAACTCTTCTGAATTAGGTACATATACCCTCGCTTTAAATCTTAATAATCCATTTGGGTCAAAGTGAAAACCTTCCTACCTTGCATCTTGTGGATTATCCATGAGTGCTTGCTTAACTTGCTTTTATAATTCGTCACCCATGGATTCTTGCAATACTTTCCCCTTAAAGCAAGTTTGAATTGTTACCATAGAGGTGATATGCCTTCTTCAACTTAGGGCATCGACAACTCAATTATATTTTCCCTTGATGTAGCTAATATTGAAGTCATAGTCTGCTATCAATTCCAACCACCTTCTTTGTCATGCATTCAAATTAGGTTGGGTAAATAAATATTTCAGACTGTGGTGACCAATCTTCAGTTCAAAAGGCTTTCCCATTAGATAATGTCTCCACACCTGTAATGCATGAAAAACTATCGCTAACTCTAAATCATGTGATACATAATTTTGTTTGTAGGGCTTCAAATTTCTTGATTCATAAGAAATTACTTACCCTTCTTGCATCAAAACTCCTCCTAATCCTTCACTTGATGAATCTGTTATGATAATAAGGTTACCTTTCAGATCAGGTACCTTCAATATTGGTGTAGTAGTCAAC
>VDFB02271485.1:0-28935 GCA_007258455.2 Sequoia sempervirens | reverse complement strand
CACCCTATCGGCCAAGAACATGAAAAACATGAACACGCAAGAGAAAATCTCTAATCGCGAGAAAAATGATCAATGCAGACATGCAACATAGATAGATCATGATCTAGAAACATCCACAAACATCATGAATTACTAGAGAATCATCCACAACAACTGAACTTACTAAAATCACATCATCTTCATTTAAGAACACCAACTGAAGCAACAGAATGACTGTCAAAACACAACTACTCATAATTCGATCAAATCTTCACATGGATCTCTGAAACTTAATGTGGTTAAACTAGATATACTTGACAACAAACCCTTTAATCCAAACCCTCTGATCATCAATGTACTGAGCTCACCAATAGACTAAACTTCAATTCATATCAACGACAACTTGCAACTATTTTATTACAATTTCAATATCCTCAACATATACAACCCTAAGACATTAATGCCAATAGTGTTGACATCAATGATAACCACATATCAACAACACAACCACAACATCCAGCCAATCTATCCCTTATAATGTGCAACCAAATGACATAGTAGCCTTGATTCAAGGAATAAATGTTGACATTATTTTCCACCAAGGAATAAATGCTAACATTATTTTCCACCAAAGCAAGCTCCCCTCTTTGGAAGTGAAAAAAAGAAGAAGCTTTTATAATAATATCTTGATATAAAAGGACAGGGATAAAGTGAACCCTTGTTGATAATGGATCAACCCTTAATGTGTGTAGTGTAACCCTTTTGTATAGGCTTGGCATGGATAATTAAAAATTTCAACTTGATTCTTTATCTATTAAGGGGTTTGACAATGTACGAAAACAACCACTTGGTGTGATCACTTTACCTATTACAATTGGAAAGGCCACATTAGAAACATCGATCCATGTTATGCCTCATGATCTTTCATATAATCTCCTTTTAGGTAGACCACAGATTCACACAATGAATGGGGTGGGGTGCCTTCTACTCTTAATCGTAAAATAAAGTATATTTACAACAACAAAGTCTACACAGTCAAAGTTGACCTTGACCCAAATAGTTATTTAAACATTGAGAAAAAAAGGAAAATCCTTTGAAAACATTAACACCAACTACACAAGTAGAACCCGTACAATAGAAAGACAAAGAAAAACACATTAAGGAATTTGTGAAGCTATTAGAAGATGATTGGGGTTCCTTAGACTTTGAACCAACATTCATGGGAGAATACAAAATCATAAACAAAGAATTTGTAAAGGGAAAATAAAAAGCAATAATTTCAACACAAAATTTGGAAGACCCTTTGAAAGAATCCACCTCAACCACTTTAGAAGAAAAGACAACATACACAACAAACCTTCATGAAACTGACTATCAACAAGCACCAAATCCTAAAGAAATGAAAATGATTTGTGGAAAAGGTTATGAACTCATGAAACAATTTGGATCTAGTGGAAAAGCATATGGTGCTATAGAACAAGGTATTTGTGTTCATATAAAGCCTCACATGCAAGAAAAGTCTTGTGGTATTGGTTATTGTCCCTCAAAAGATGCAAACAAGTCTTCACTCAATATCAACACTATTACAATAGATTCCTCTAAGCCAACTTTAACATTAGTGCATCCTAAACTAATAAAGACTAGTGGTCTTGATTGTTATCCTGTGCAAGAAATGAAAAAACCAAAGAAATCTTCGCTTAATGTCAATGTCATCATGAAAAACACTATTGGATTTGAATTCGCTTATATTTTGTTAACCTTCTGTAAAGAAGAGCACATAATCTTCTTGCAATCTAAAGAGTCTGTGCCGAAATCTTGTACTCAAATAAGTATATCTCAACAAAAAAATAAAGGATCACTTTCTATCACTTTTAATTTATAGGCACCTTGTTGAGACTCCAACAAGATTGTTTGATATCTCTCCCTCTAAGTAAACATGAAAGAAATTTCACTCACAAGAGTTCATTTTGTGATGCATATCATAGAGTTCTCATGGTCATGCTACTAATTAATGTAAGGCTTTGTGTAATCAAATTCAACACCTTAAGGACCATGGTGCTCTTCCTTTTGTTGAAGAACCTAGTTCCTCTAATTGAAACTTATTTTTATCCTATTTGGCTCATCCTCAAGTCCTACACTAAGTGGGGGCAAGGGGTTAGCTAGCCTTGTTTCATGTGTCACTTTTCGTTGTCTCTTTTGGCTAGTTGACCACCTTTCATGTACATATAAGAGAAATCCTAGGATGTGGACAACATACATTAAGTTGGCTCGCATGTGATGTAAATGGTTATACATTTTGAGGGAAACCCTCATTTTTCACAACGTAGCTATTGAAACACATACACTTGGAATAGGCTTCCAAGTAAGCTCTCATGTCTTCTACTTTAAAAAGAAATTGCTCACGACAATGGTGTTAGCAACTGCTTTAAAGTGGGGGCATACATTGACAATATCTTTTGACATTTCTCATGTTTCATGTTGTGATTTTCTTTCTTCTTGTGATGCATTCTTTTCTTGGTGGTGTATCATTGGGCTTCTCCTCTGAGAGCATGATATTTCTATGATTTTTCCTCTGTTGGAGACATTAAGCATGATGTTCCCTAAGAAGAGACCTTACATGAACTAAGAAAAATCCCTTTGAAAAATCCTTACACTATTATGCATTTACAATAACTGTTATATGGCCACCTTGCTTAACACACTTTGCTTTCTTGTGGTTCCATCCTATTTTTTCATGAGCTCAAATAATATGAATCTTTGCTTGCCTCATGAAGCTCGAAGTTAATTTTTTTTTCATGAGCTCCAAGCATATGAAGTTTTGCTTGTCTCATGAAGCTCGAAGATCATTGTGTGGCGCCTTATCAAAGTCATCAAGAGGTATAACTTTGGTTTGGTTGTATGGGAGCCGATTTGAGGCATGAATTTCCCTTATCCACTCATGTGTGTGTGTGAGTGCATACTGGTCATGTGTGTATAAGTCTCACCTCTTTCGGATCCTCACCTAATGGACGACCTGAAGTTCTGTGGCCTCAGAGTGATCATTTTTTGGACAAACAACCTAGATCTTATCCACATCGTGTTGGACAAATGATTGAAGCTTGATCCACCTTTTTTTTCTTTTCCTTTCATCTTCATATCTTTGGCATTGTATGTTTGTGTATCTCGTTTTGTTGTATATTATATATCTTGTGTGTGTCCTTTCATGCTTATGTTGGTTTGATGTAGGATCTTGGACCCTAGGGGCTTGGCCACCTCCTTTGATCTTTTTCATCCTATTTCATCCACATCAATACACTTGGACCCCTCCTGAATGTTTACTTTAGTGTGAGTTTGAAGCAAGTTCATCCTCTCACTAAAGTGGGGGCTAGATGTAATGACATAAATTGTATGCCCTTGGAAATGGTATAATTCTTCACCTAATTTGGGAATAATTAATGTTAAAATGAACCTAATGTTTCCTTCATCTAGTATTGTAATGTGTTTTGCACATTCACATTAGATTTAGGGCCCATTTAAGCTAAACAAACCTAACTTTTCCTTAATTTAATGTCATAAAGTGTATTCGTTTACACCTTCATATTATATTTAGTGCACTTGGACCTAATGTTTCCTTAATCTAGTGTTGTAATGTGTTGTATACATTCACATTGGATTTAGGGCCCTTTCAAGCTAAATAAACCTAATTTGGCCTTAATCTAGTGTTGTAGAGTGTATTTATTTACACTTTCACATCAATTTTTGAGCCCTTTTGAAATTATGACCTTTATAGCATCATTAATAGGTCCCTAAGGCCCTATATTGTGCATCCTAAGGCATATATCAATCAAAATCCTAACAATATCAACAAATAAACTTAATTTCTTAACACCCCAATACTTCCTCTCTCCAAAAAGCCCTTCCAGGACCCATACACCACCTTGGGTGTATGAGTCCCACCCGGGTGGGACCCATATGCCATAGATGGCATATGAGTCCCATTTGGCCTATTTTTTGGGTTTCGAGTGGGAAATGTAGGTTTTAAGTTCAAATTTCATGAATGTCGACCTGTGGGATCTAATAAATGGGATATTAGATGGATTTTCTATATAAATGAGGTCTCAAATCATTATTTCATATAAGGCTACATGATATAAATTCAAACACTCAAGAGTTAAGCATTCCAAGACTTTACAAGATCATCAAGAGAGCATTCAAGATCATTTATAAGGCATTCAAGGGAAGATTCTACATCATTTTTTGCAGCAATCCAAGATCCATCATCATGTTAAAGATATTAAGCATCGAGCATGTTATTTAGATAGTGAACTGTGATATTGCATTTAGGATCCAAGGTCAAGCATTATTCTACACTTATCTCAAGATCTAGATCTTCATCCTTCATGGCCATTTCATGTTAGTTTACAGATTTACAAAGCATCATTTACAAGGCATCATTCAAGGTATCATTGTTCATGTTTCATGTCTCATGTTTCATATCCTTGTTTCAATGTTTCACCATTTGGTTTAATTACCTAAACTAGGTTTGACTAAGGACAATCCCTATTCACTAACACTCTACAAGTTTTTCTCCTCTTTACATGTGTGGTTGTAGATCTAGGTGTCTTGGAGCTTGAAGAATCATTGAAGATTAGGTTACAAGCTTGGAGAAAGTTGTTGTAATTTTCCCCTCATTTGCAAGATTGTAATCTTCACTAAAAAGTCATCTATAGTTCCAAAATCAGGGTTTCAAATATGAAAATGAAGTGGAGTAGAAAGAGCAGAGATAGGGGAGAAAAATCAGACCCTGAGATTCTAGAAAACCCTAACTAGAATCATATGCCAGTCCTGGCATATGAGTCCTAGTATAGGTCATTTTTTATATTTTTATTTGTTTCAAACACCCTTTTGAGAGATTCTCATTTTCACCCAAAAACAAAAGTCTGGTACCGATACACCAAAACTAGCATATGAGTCCCAATAGGCCTAAATTTTAGGTTAGTCAGCATTCTAGGCCTCCATTCAAGCTCTCTCAAGTTTCTAGGTACTCCTGTGTGCTTTTCCATTTTTGTTGTTTTAATTTATTTGCATTTATAGTTCATTTAGTGAAGTTTATTGCATCATTGATTTCAATCATTAGATCTTTCATTGCATACATTTTTCCAAGCCGTAGCTTGGTGGTGAACCCCTCTTGTAAACATGAATTAGACCCTAGGACATCCTATTATTAGATCTCTTTCTACTTTCTTCATTAGATTGATATCTCTAGGGTTTCCCTTCAACATGGGATAATTGGAAAGTGGGTTTAGTTGATGTTCTAAAACATATGAAAGCATATATCCCCCATTTTTTTCCATTACAACTCTAAGACATCTTCCAAGGTATCAAAATTTTGTCATTTTATGTTCATGCTTCATTTTCATTATTTCATCATTTGGTTTAATTACCTACAAGGTGTTTGACTTAGGAAAACCCCTATTCACAAACAATCAACAAGTTTTTTTTCCCTTGAGTGTGTGTTTGTAGATTTACAGGTTGAAGATCAAGTGGAGAAGAAGTTTAGAGAAAAATTGTCAAAGTTGTAAAGTTGCAAGATTGACCTTCATAGTGCAAGAACAAAGAATTGAAGCTACAAAATTTATTATAGGTTTTTTAGATATGAAAATCAAGAATCTAAGAGTGTAGACATTAGGGGAAATAACCCAGATATTAGTTTTAGAAACCCTAATAGGGACCCATTCACCACTAAAGGAGAATGAGTCCTTTGTGCCCTAAAAAATAGGCTTCTTGCAGTAAGGTACAACCATTTTAAGCTCTCAAAACTCCCCTCATAGTTGCTATAATAGTTACGATTGATTTATGGTTGTTATTTAGGCATTTTGGCTCTCATAATTGCATGTTTTGTGTGTAAAAACTTAGTGGTTTATTATCTTGATTCATTTCACTTTGATGAACCCTAATTTTCACATGAAACATAATGGTGATCCTGACATATTGAATATTACAATTTTCTGATTTTGAAGTATTTTATTGTATCCTAGGTTAGATCTTGCACTCATTTGCATCTCATTTTCATTGAATTAGATCCCATTTATGGTTTCTTGCTTTGCATTTAAAACTTGCATCTCATTTAGGGTTTATATTTTCATTGTTTTGCATCTCTCTACATATGAAAAATACAAAAAATAATAAATCATTGTGCATATAATTTAGATCTCATAAAATTGTATTTGAAAATCAAAACAAAATTGCATTCCAACCTAGGTCTTTGCATACATTATTTCATTGCATTTTTGGAAAATATGAAACTGACACTTACTGCCTTAGACCTGGAATTGAAATACATTATTGAAATATTGAAAATCATCCACAAAATAGTTTCAGAACCCTAATCAAGGACCCTTTCACCTTTACTGGTGAATGATTCCCTGATCAGGTCAAACCTGAATCTTCTGGCATCTGAAAAAGCATTAAAAATCACTCAAAAATCAACAAAAACATCTCAAAAGTACCTAACTAGGACCCATTCACCCTTATTGGTGAATGAGTCCCTATTAGCCAATGATCTGCATTTTCTAGAAATTGAAACCTCAATTTTAGACATTTTTGTTGTTGTTGTTACTTTCCTATTTTAGTTTTTTGATTTGTTGTTTCATCAAATTCATTGCATATAGCTTAATTGCTTCATTTGGTGCATTGTCAAAATCCAAAATTTTCATTTACAACATTTCATTTTCAGTTTATTGCATTGTGTAATTAGTAAATTGCATTATGTAGAATCTGAAAATTACATTTACGCATTTCATTATAGGTCTTTACATTACATTTTAAGTCTCTTTCCATTTTGAGCTTGTATAGATTACTTTTCAAAAATGTTAGTATCTATCTTTTCCAAGTTTGCAAAGAAAAAATTAGTCAATAAACATGTTAGTTATTCATTTAATACATTTCCTAGTTATGAGAGTCTCTTAGTGCAAAAGAGTGAAAATGTTGACACAATACCTCATATCTCTCCTATTTGTCGAGCTGATGTGATAGAAGAAGATGAAATCATAGACAATCATGATAGTCATAGTTTTTCTTCTCCTGATACCTCTCCTATTAGTGATGAAGGTAGCTTGGTGAAAGAAGATGCAATCATGGAGAATCGTGAAATACTTGTTTGTACTTATCCTCCCCCTTGGGAAGATATTATGACACAAGATGATGAGATCATTGACACTACTTTACTTATTCTGCATTCCTCTCGTAACACCTCCCCTACTTGTGAGAATCTTGTAGTGAAAGAAGATGTAATCATGGACAATCATAGAAATCACAATGGTGAAGAGGGGCTATGTTGGTTTTAAGAGATTCAATGATTGTGAGTTATATCATTATCTCCCTCTTTCCTAATGTCCCTAACATTTGAAAAGGTCTATTTGAATAGGAGGATCCAATCATTGGTAATCATGAAAATCATAATTTCCCTTCCCTTGATATCTCCCCTATTTGTGATGATGTTACTTCACAAATGGAATGTGATAGCTCTCCCACTAGGGTAGTTATTATGGCACAAGAGACTGAGACCTTAGAGAAAAAGGATGAAATCATCGACAATCATAACAACCAAATTTGGCATTCTCCAATAGATGAAGAATATATTTTGATGTTAGAAAATCAAATTGATGAGAGTTATGACAATCCCATTTGTCTCTCTTCCACTTACGAAAACATTATTGAAAAAGAGAATTCCATTCTTGACAAACAAGAAAATACAACCATTGATGAGTCCCCTACTTGTGATGAAGTTATTTTAGAAGAAATGACCTTTGAATTTCATGAACATCTATTTTTTAGCTCTCCTAGAAACTCTCCTACTAGGGAGGATATCATGGTGGAAGAAAATGAGAACATTGACACATGTCTTTCAAACAATAATGACGAGCATTCCTTAGAAAAAGATGATTAAGTGACATTAGACTCTCCTTCACTAAGATATCATGAAAATGAAGATAAGTCTTTTGTGGTTATACACATTATATATCCCTTGAAGTACTCTCCTGAGCCTAAACTTATCATTTATCGACCCTCACCGAAACCACAAGTTCAAAATAAAACTTGTGCTTATCTTAGACCCACCTAAAAGGAAACTTGATAATGTTTCAAAGCAACCAAGTTACATTGAAATTTATCATATATTTATGGCAATGTAGGGGTCCAACAACTCAACTCACTATGCTCTTGGCAACAACTCAAATCACTAAACTGGAAAACTCCACCTTTGAGGCAACTTTCTTTCACAAAACAACTTGGTTCAAAAATCCCAAAATTTAGTTCAAGTAAATTAACCTCATATTTGATCTCCAAAACACCTCAAACAAAACTATAATGACAAACTCAAATTCAATTCCCAACCTTGGCATCTCAAATATGAGAACTCTCTCAAATTGGACTGTCCTAACCGGCCAATATGGGCTTCTTGTCCATTCAATTTGACATACAACCATAAAGGGTTCTATTGGACCTTCAAATTTGTTCAATGGAATGTAAAAAATTATGATTTATTGTCTCCTCAATGACTTTATGGACTTTCCAAGAAGAAAATTCCAAACACTGCAACTACTATCCAATCTAGTACTGTGATAACTCTGCCCCAACCAGACATTCAATACACACTGGCCCCAAACTTATCAATACACCCAAAAAAATAAATAAATGGACTCACATACACAAAAATAACCCTTTTAAATTAATATAACTCGTGAAGGAGTCAAAAACCATGATCAAAACTCATAAAACCTCACTGTACACAATTTTTACTAGTCTTTTACATATTTTTCAGATCTAGGGCCTTGTAGAAACTGCCTAAAACCAAACATTCAAACTCTACAACTTTGAAATATTTTAGAACACATATAAAACTCCTACACCAATTTATAGGAGATTTCATCAGTTAGATTTGGAGAAACATAATTTAGAATACACATTGTTACCCTACATCAAGGTTTCTACCCGCCTATGATAAATTGCTCATAACTTTTACAAACTTGAATGGATTTAAATTATATCAAATGAAAAATTAAATAGATTCATATGGATTTAATATTAAAAGGAGGAGGAGAGGATTTAAGCACAAATATTGTCCGTATAATGGCCTGAAATCAAGAATTTGTAGGAAAAGCTATAGAAAATAGGGTATTTCATTGATTTCTCCATTCATACATAAACCTCTAGCCTTACTCAAAGTTTTTGAGGCTTCCAAATGAATTTAAATAACCAAATCCAATTCCTACACCTAAATTTTCAACTACCTAACCTTTTATATTCCCCTATTTATCATTTTTTTGCATTTTTACAATATTGCTTTGACAACAATTTTAGAAATTTTTGCAATTTTTACATTATGCATCCAATGACCTAAAAATGATTAAATATGACCTAAAACTTACTCAAAATGGTATAATATAACTTATTACAACATTATGACATCAAACTTAAATCAAAAACTTGAAGTTGCCTCATGGAGGCATGCTCTTGCTAGGGTGCACCTGCACCATATATATGACAGTCTATACAGTTATGGCTGACCTTGAACCTAAAATTTGTTTGCATTCTGAGAAAGAAAAATAAAAGCACATTGAAGAAGTCACATTCATGGGTGAATACAAGATCATAAACAAAGAGTCTGGAAAGGGAAAAGAAAAAGCAGTAATGTCAACACAAAATTCAAAAGCATCCACCTCGACTAATTTAGAATATCAAGCAAAATACACAAATTTTTTTGAAAAAACTAATTATAAACAACCACTGAATTTGAAAGAAATGAAAAAAATTTATGGAAGAGGTTATGAAATTATGAGACAATTTGGCTATAGTGGAAAAGGATGTGGTGCTAGAGAACAAGGTATTTGTGTCCCTATAGAGCCTAACATGGAAGAAACAACTCGTAGTCTTGGTTATTGTCCTTTGATAGAAATAGAAGTATAAAAAATGCCTTCACTTAATATCAAAAACCTTACAAAAGATTCTTACAAGACAAGTTTAACTTTGGTGCATCCTAAATTGATAGATACTACATATATAAATATTTCATTAGGCATGCATCAATAACAATAGTTGTTTCTCTTTGCCATGTAATAGCTGTAGGATTATAGCATACTCACTATTGCATGTTTTACATTAATTATAAATTATTTACTTTTTGCAAGGAGTAGCATATCATCATCCATTCTCAGCTCACCGTTGTCCTACACTTAGTGGTGGCGAGGGATTAGGTATCTTTGTTCTCATATGTCACTTGTTGTCTCATTTGGATAGTTGACCGACTTACATATATATGTAAGAGAAAGCTTGGGATGAGGATGTCATACCTTAAGTTGGCTCACATGTGATGTAATTTTCTTTATCGGTTTAACATTATATTTTTTGGGGCAACCCTTCCTTCCTATTTCATGACGCAACTTATTTCAGGAACATATGACTTGGCATAGGGTTTTCCAAGGAAAGCTCTCATGTCTTAGGAAAAAAATTGGCTACTTTAAAGTAATTTCTTATAAAAATGGTGTAGCAACTACTTTAAAGTGGGGGCATACATCGATGACATCTTTCAAAAAATTTCATGGCATGATTTTTCTTTTTTCTTGTGATGTTTCCTTTTCTTGGTGGTGTCATTGGGTTTGATGTCCTCTGAGAGTGTATGATCCACCTTCATGGCATGATGGGAATGAGGCATCCCATGAGTGATGATCTGACATCCTTAACTTTTTCTCCCTTGGAGACATCAGGCACAATGTTCCCTACGAAGAAGACCTTACATGAATGAACCATAGGAAAAATGTGGGGAAAGGGACTCTCAATACAAGAAAGGAATCCCTAATCCTTTATTCTTCCTCTATAGGGCGATAGTTCATTCAAGGAAACCTAGGATCCCAAATTGGATTGAATATCAACACAAAGGTGAGTTAATTCTCAACAAGGGAGATCTAGGAAGATTCCTTAGGCTTTAAAGGGTTCACCACCAAGCAAAAGCTTGGAAAATATGACTTGATATTCAACTCATGAAACTTGGTAAAGCAAGCCAAATAATGAGTGCAAATGAAAAAAATAAGTAATAATAAGTTAGGATGTATGTACCTAGGAAGTCCAGAAATGTGATAAGTATTTTAGGAATGAAAAAATGTTGTCAAAATATGTTAGGGAGGACTAGGATGCCCTTACTATTTTCTTAGTCCCACTGCCATTTTTCAGGGTAGATACAAAATCTTTGGATGTCAAAACAAAATCTCAAAGAATAACTGCAAAATACCACTTGGAGGATTAATATGCCCTTACTACTGACTTAGTTCTAATCTAAAATTTTACAACTTTGAAATGTGATCCTAAGGTTCAATGTCTACACTTCCTTCTTCTCATATCTCAGGTCCTGAAACCTCTAGATTTGGCCTCTAGGAAACTTTCCATGAAGATGACAACTTTGTAATGCAACTTTTCAAATTTGCAACTTTGCACTCCAAATGATCTTCAACTCAAATATGTATACACAAACACACAAGAGAGGAAAAAATTGTTTATTGTTAGTAAATGGGGGTTTGCCCTATTTAAACCCCTTGTTGGTAATTAAACCTTGGAATGAAATGAAATAATGAAGGGAAATGATGAATGAACAAAGTGCTATGTTGCAACTCACCAAACCCTTGTTATGAAATTTTCAAACTTGTGTGAAGTAGCTAGCTTGAATGTAGATCTTGAATTGAATGAATGTTTGATATATCTTGAATTGAATTGCTTGCTTGAATCAAAACCCTACATCACAAATGTTAGCTCAAAAACACACATGATGCAATAATATATTTGACATGATGCTTGAATCTTGATTATGGCTCCAAATTATTAATGAATAGCTCTTGAATGCTCTTGTGAACTCAGTTATGCTATAAGGATGAATACTTGAATGCTTGGGTCTTTTGATTGCTTTTGAGGATAAAATGAGTAAAAGAACCTTGTATTTATACTTATCTATGCTTAATATCCCGAAATTACACCACACCAAGCTGGCATGTGAATTCATTAATAAAAGGAAGATAAATCCCACCAAGATTTGAAATTAAATCCCAAAAATAACTTAAGGGTGACTAAGATGCCCTAGGTGGTGTCTTAGTCCCGAGGCTTGAAACTTGGGGCACAAACTACAAAAAGGGTGCCCCTTTAAGGCACATTTGAAAAGAGGGTCCCAAGACCTTTGGAGGATAAAGACACCCTAGGTGGCATCTTAGTCCTAGTCCAAAAATCAAGGACACATAGCTAGAATCATTAAATTATCATTTATCCTTTGATGTTTGTCGGGATTAGCCATAAAAAGATATAATTTATTAGGCTTGTGGATGCAAAATAGGACTGGTTAAGACATAAATAAGGATAAATAAAGAAAGGTGGGCCCAAAAATGTGTGAAAATGCAAGGGTATGCATTTTCCTACACTATAATGAACAAAGAAAAATCCCCTTTAACAAAATATTACATACATGACATTACAAAAGTATTACATTGTGGTGCCTTATCGAAGTTGTCAGGAGGATAACTTCGGTATGGTATGAGAGGCTAATATGATTCTCCCATTTGAAACTTCTTTGGGATAACTTTCCTAGTGGACAGATTGGGGTTCCACTACCCCAAAGTGAGCATACACATATTTGGGATAACTCACCTAGTGGATGACTAAGGTTCCACTACCCTAGAGTGAGCAACATATGTTATAGACAAACAACCCTATTCCACATTGTGTTGAAATGATTGTGCTTGATCCTTTCATTTTTTTTTCTTGGCCTTTGATAGGGTATGGACATGTATCTTTGTTATTGCTACATACTTAAGTGTCTTGAATGTCTACTTTAGTGTGAGTTTGACATGGGGTCATCCTCTCACTCAAGTGGGGGAAAAATGTAGTAGGTAAAAAAGTATCCCTTTCCTTACTTAATTTGGGAATAATTATCATTGAATTAACCTAATTTTTCCTAGGTTTAATGTTGTAATGTGTTGTAATACATTCATATTGATCTTGGGCCCCTTTTTAATAAAATGTACTTAATTTGTACCCTATTTATGGTGTTGTAAAGTGTTGTAACCCGCTTTCACATTTATCTAGGGTCTCCTTAATTAATTGTGGTTAGTTAGAGTTAATTAGGCCCTTTAATTCAAATTTAAGTCTTATTTGTGACACCTCCCAAGGATCTATCCCAAAACCCATAATTCAAATTACATAACATTTAAGGGTATGTGCAGGATCATGATGGGCCAAAAAGTGGCAATGGAAAAAATAATGCTTTGCATTGACCCAAAAATGTGAAAATCCAAATGATCCACTAGTTGAGAATGAAAATGCACAAATTCCAAATGATCCACCAGCTGAGAATGAAAATGCACAAATTTCAAATGCTCCACCACCTCCATAGCCATCAATTGATGACTTAATTGGTGAAAAATTGGAGCAATTTAGGGCATTTGTTATGTTTATAAGACAATCCCTCGATTATCCAAGATGAAAAACACATTGCAGGAAATAATTAAATATATAGAAACCCTCTCCACCCAACATAATGCCTTTCATTCATGGCAAGAAGACATGGGGGAATATTACACATGTGGATTGTCTTACGATGATGTGAAAGATCTCCAAATAACCAAAGCCCAAATAGCTTCTTTATTTGTTAACCCTCGCACCCATTTGTTAGTTAATGTTAATAAACCAAAACTTTCTATAAAATGGTGCACGAATAGGGACATTGTAGATAACTTTTTGGATCATTGGTGTATGGTTTTTGATAAACCACTGAACAACAATTGTGATATACCATTTTACTTTATTAAAAAATTATACGCTGAGTTTGTGTTAGGGCATCATGTCAATTTGCCACAAATTTTATTCTTAGATTTTTTTTAGAAAAATAAACCTAGTAGTTTAGAAACTACATTCAATTTTCCATAGATTCTATTCTTACATATTTTTGAAATAATATAGATAACTTATTCAAATTTTTACGTCAAGTTGCCTAACTCTGATTTTTCTAAATTTTCATTGCCACTTAAAGGCTTGTTTTTTCCATGATGATCCTACACATACCCTTAATTATGCAAATTTGAGGTCCTAGAAACTAGAAATTGGTTCTAGGACCCATTCACCCTAGGTGGTGAATGGGTCCTCCCTCTATATAGCCCCCCTTTGTAGATTCTACATGCATTTTTGATGTACTTTCATTCCTTGAAGGCAAGGTCCTAGAGAATTGTACCAGAATCCATTCACCCTAGGTGGTGAGGACCCCCTTTTTGAATTTGATTTTGGTGGGATTTTAAAACATTCAATTCTAGATCTGGTGCCAGCTTGAATTGTTTGAATTTTGGGGTTAATCTCTTGATTTAGTATAAATATGGGGTTAATTCACATAGTTTCCCATAAAAACTTTGAGAGAGCATCCTTATAGAAAATATAAGTTCACAAGAACACTTCAAGAGCATTTCAAAGGAATTTCAAGGCATATTATCAAAGTTTTATTGTAGCAATTCAAGATCATTTCATCATGTCTAAGGCATAGTGCATTCCTACATGTTGTTGAGCTAATTAGATTGTGTATGCAAAATTGAAGATCTACTTGCAAGAATTGTTACACATCTCATTCAAGACCAAGATCTACATTCTTCATGGCCACCACATGTTAGTTTGTATATTTATACTCCAAGACATCTTCTAAGCTATCAACATTTCATCATTTCATGGTCATGCTTCATTTTAATTATATCATCATTTAGTTTAGTTACCTACAAGTGATTTGACTTAGGAAAACCCCTATTCACTAACAATCAACAAGTTTTTCTTCCCTTGAGTGTGTGTTTACAAATTTATAGGTTGAAGATCAAGTGGAGAAAAAGTTTAGAGCAAAATTGTGAAAGTTGTCAAGTTGCAAGATTGACCTTCATAGTACAAGAACAAAGAATTGAAGCTACAAAATTTATTACAAGTTTTTGGGATTTGACAATCGGGAAATTGAGAGTGCAAACATCAAGAAAAATAACCCAGATCTTAGTTTCAGAAACCATAACAAGGACCGATTCACCACTAAAGGTGAATGAATCCTTTGTACCTAAAAAATATGCTTCTTGCAGCAAGGTACACCATTTTGAGCTCTCAAAACTCCCCTCATAGTTTCTATAATAGTTAGGATTGATTTCTAGTTGTTATTTAGGCATTTTGGCTCTCATAATTGCATGTTTTATGTGGAAAAACTTAGTGGTTCATTATCTTAATTCATTTCACTTTGATGAACCCTAATTTTCACATGAAATAATAGTAATCACTTTTTGGAGCAAGTGATTGGGTCAATGGTGATAAATCACTCAAAATAGTTTGTAATACCCATCACAATCTCATCATCATAGCACTCCAATGAAACACAAGGAAATTTAATCCAAATGGGAACCTACCAAATTCTTCCATTAAATGTTAGAAGCTCAATTTCTACCTTTAGAGAAAGAGCTTCAAATGATCAATGAACCAAGGATCACCAAATAGAGTTTTCATACAATAATCATGCATAGATAAGGTAAAAAGAAAAATCCATGAGATGGAGCTATAATCTCCATAGGGTATGAAGGTCTACAAGTCCTTTTGAGCCCAATGTCTTACCACATAGATATTAGGCCTTCATTAGCAAACTTGCCAGTGAGGGAAATTTGAATCTTAGATGATCTCTCTATAATTGAAGCAAATATATTGATTTGAATGTTATTATTGATTATAACTTATTTAAGTGAGTGATAATGGAAAAAAATATAATAGAAATTTTTACAAACCACATTCACCTATGAACAAAATCCCCCACCAATATCTTCAAATCCTATCTCAACAAAAGATAATCTACTATGTCTTATCATTTTTAAACTAACTTCACGTGTGCTTTAACATAAAGTCCTATCATGTTTACTATGTTAGTTCCATGAATTTGGATTTTTTTTGCTTTTATATTGAATAAAATTGATTTTCATTAAAAAGAATAGTATTCCACAAAGGAGTTGTACATCAAAAGTGTAATGAACAATAACAATGTAGCAATTAACCCCAAATGCATAGAAACAATAGCAATACAATGGTCAGCCCCAAAGGCATAGAAAACTCTTTTTTCTTTGGTAGGACATGATAATGTGAATGTCCTCCTTATCATCATAGTCCTCTTAGAATCATTAGTGTTTTTCTTGGAAGGCTTACTATCTCTTCACTCTAGTAGTCTTATGCATAGTATTATAGACACAATCATGGCTACTAGTGAATGTGACTAAAACCCCAAATCCAAATGGAATAATAAGCATGAAATGGATTTCCCAATGTTTACAATAACCTTAAAGGTGTTATCTTTATGAGAGAGAGCAACCTAACTTGAGGGATCTAGGATTAATACAAAATTCTTAATGATGCAAGATAGTTGAATGTATCATGGTCATCCAATTTTGTCAATCACATTAATATTTATTGTTCTAGACATCTCAATTATGTGACAATCCATCCAAACTCATGACACATATGTGATGGTATTTATTAATCAATTAAAAATTTAAACATGATATATTTTAATTTTTAATTAATTAGTAAATATGATTGAAAATGACTGTCCTGACATCTAGATACACAATATAGACTATGTGTATATGTGGAATGAAATTTGTGTGAATATTCAAAGTTAACCTCAACCACTATGGTAAGATCCATAATTACTACATACATTACATAGTCAAAATAGGTAGCTTATTTAAAATCATGTACCCAAGAAGAAAATTAGAGGTCATCAACATAATATAAAAATCCAATGACACTAATTATTCTCCTTTGTGAATTTGGAAATCCTATGTTCAATTTATCTTTCTTATGTTTTTTGTACAAGATTGAACTTCAACATTCAAATGTTTACAATTTTTTCAGTAAAGTCATGCAAAGATTTATATTATTTAAATTTTATTCAATTTAGTATTGTTATATCAAAATATTTGTTTACATATTTAAAAATAATATATATTAAGATATAGAAATAAGGAAAAATTTTGGGTTTGTTTCTCATAATTTTATTATAATTTATAAAAATAAGTATATATTTGGAATTTGGTTAGGTTTGCACACATATTCAATGCTTCAATCTATAGACTTTTATTTGAGATGATTTATGGAACAAAAATATACACATTAATTTGTAGAAAGCTTGTAATTAATAATTTACATTAAATAAAATGTAGTATATAATAATTTGTATAATTATAATATATATATTATATATAAAATAAATATAATTAAGTAATAGGGGATGACCCTGCAATGCAACAACAAGTTGCAACCGGTAGCGAAGCTACTGTCAAGGGTTTGAATCCCACCAGTGGTTGGTGGGATGAACAATTGTTGGTTGGAGGACATAAGACGATGTTGGTGCAGAGGGGATCATTGGCCAGTGGATAGAGAACAAAGGAAGGAGAATGATCAGATTTGGCTGCGAGGTCAAAGGTGATAGTAAGATGTGGGGTTTGCGATAGATGAGTGGCAACATCAGGTAGGGAGGAGGCAGTCTCAAAGAGGAGGGTAATGGATTAGTGGATGCCAAAGACAATGAGATTGGCTGGCTATAGGCGGTGGTAGACGGGAGGAATTTCGGTAGAGGAGTACTAAGGAGATGTAGAGAGGAGGAGGTGGGGAGGAGGAGGAAAGGAGAAGTGAGAAGGTTGAGGGAGGATAGGAAGAGGAGGAGAGGAATGACAAGGATGAGGTCCCTCGAATGTGGCCTCACTAGTTCATAGCTTCAGTCAAAAGAAATCAAGTTGTTGCCCCTTAGCAGTGATTCATCGAACAAAAATAATAATAATTAAATAATAGATATAAATAAATATAAAAATATATTATATACAAAATAAGTATAGTTTTATAATATATTTTATATAATCCATGTGTCACATTTGAATATAAATTAATGAAGTAGGTTTTATTGTTTTCTAAAATTTAAGTCCCATGACAAATATTCAGTGTATGAAATAAAAGTATCATATTATGTTAAATGCGTTCCTCTATATGAGAAGGATTGAGCTACCTTGGGCAATCGATTGTTGCTATTTTTTCATAATGATTCAAGATGATGAAACTTATCTAAGTTTTTTATATCTAATATTTATAATTGGTGGAATCACTCACCAATGAGTGGACAACATATCAAATGTTGTAGTTACAAGTGCTTGTAGAAATTTATGCAAAAATATAGTTAGTTGTATAGCTTGTCCAAATTCAATTGTAATTACAAATTTTTACTATTGTTGCTTCCAACACTAGCCAACATGATTCTACATCATGTTCATAAAGAAAAATGATATACAACAAATCCAAACACTTGATCTAAATTTTGAGTGATTTAAGCTTGACATTTGTAGATCCATTAATAAATAAATATTTTTAAGAAAAAACATTACAATAAAGTCAATTTCAAATTTTAAAAATTTATTTCCAAATCTAATTTTATCATAAAAAATTTCAATGCTTATTAATTTTGATTGCATCCATGAAACTCTTGCAATTTTAATAGAATCTAGATTAAAATAAGGAAAATCGTATGTGATTTTTATTTAAATAATCTCTCATTTACTTACAAAATATTTGTATGAAACTTTTATATGTGTTAATCTATCATTAAAAAAAACCCAAGAACAATCCATAAAAAATAAAAATAGAAGATTTGAAAACTACAAGACATATAAAAGTCCATTAAAACATACACTAAGATGAAATAGTAACTCTATATACTACAAAATAGTGTTAAGCAGATTCCAATATCGAATTGAAAATTTACTAAGTTCCATCTTCCACTATAAGAATACTTGAAAAAGTCAATTCCTTTAAAATGGGAAAAATAGAGAGAGAAGTGAGAAAGAGGGAAAAGTAGAGAGAGAATTCAATAGACTAATTTCATACTAGCAATTACATTTTAAGTTTCTTAACTAACATGGTAAACAAGAAAAGTTCTAATGTTAAAATTATAATTTGGATGTTACACAATGGAGGCATGCAATGTTTTGCATGCAACATGCAACAATAGATAGTGGATCAACATTTATATTTGTAAATTGATAAATATTTTAAACAATATATTAGAAGGGCCATTATTCTAAAGCCATTATTCTTATGAATTTAAAATATATATATAGTATAGTCTAGTTAACCACCATCACATCTTGGAATAGGATTATTTGTGAATCCGATTCACAGATTGTAGTTGATATGCTAAATGAGATTAAACTCGTTGTTGTAATCAAATAGATTGTGAATTTGTGCAATTCTTTGGAATTTATTTCCTTTTGTTATATTCGTAGGGAATGGAATAGGGTGGCTGATCTTCTCCCAAATGGCCCTGTAGCATATGGAGAGGTGGATTATAGATTGCTGAGGACTTTTATCCTCACAGCGCTCTTTGTCTCTCAAAAAGATAATCATGAAAGATTTTCATATGTAATTGATTCCTTTGAAGACTTTTGTCAAGATTTGTTGGTAATTTTTGTCCGCTATTTCCTATTACTCATAATGATTCTTTGATTCAACAAATTTTTACTCCCTTTTCTTAAAAAAAAAAAAAACAACAAAACACCATCATACCTTTATATAATTTCCAGGTACAAATGTGTTCCATTTTATGTGGAGAATCTAGCCAGTCGACTGATATGATGTGACATTGTACACCATAAGCTTCCTTCAATGTGAAATTTCTGGCATCTTCAAAAAATTAAATTGTAAACTGGACATGTATTGTCCAAGGTCAACAGTAAAGAAGAAAATCAGAGCCAAAGGATGATAAGAAATGAATGGTTGTAATGAAGACTGCACATATTATCAGGGCAATGCCTTAGACAAAGGCTATGCAGGTGACAATAATTCTGTAACTGGCATGGATAAAGGGCATGGGATGCAGCTGCCTCGCTTTCTGCCCACCAGATTTTACGTGCAACCTCTGTCCTTCGTAAATTCTGCACATTCTACCATCCGTATTTAATGGTAACTGCGCCCATTTTTATTCCCTTTACTCTCTTGTTCCCTGCCTTATGTTTTTTTTTTATTCTCTTTAAATTTCATTTTTAACATTATTGTTTTTATATTAAATTTGATTCATTAATAATTGAAGATTTAGTTAATGTTAATTTTTTTTATAATAGTTGTTTTATTTAAATAATTATTTTTTTAATAATGTTTAAATTTTATTTTGTATATAAAAAATAAAGAAAAATTAATATAGAATGTATAAATATTTTAAGCATTTTATTTATTATATATAATACATAAATTTTAACCTTTTAAATTATTTTATTTTATTTAAAAAAAAATTTGTTATTTTATTTTAAAGAACTATTATTTATTTATTTTATTTTATTTACTTGTTTTAGTTTTAATTCTTATGTAAATGTTAAAACTAAGATAAAATATAAATTATTTTTTAATATTTTATATAATGTAAATTAAATCTTTGAAATGTTATTATTATTGTATTTATTATATATTATAGTTTAGATTAAAATTATTAAATAGAAATATAAAATTACTATAATTAATAAATAAATTATATTAAATATTAATTAATTTATATAGTATATTAATAGTTAGTATACTTATTATTTAATAACTAATATATATATATATATATAATAATTAGTTATACTAGTTATATATATATTATTTTATTTAAAGAATATTTTTATTTATTTAATCCTAACCCTAATAATAATCTATCCCTAACCCTAACCCTAATAATAACCTTAATTGAACCCTACATCTTACTATAATTCAACCCTAAACTTAACACTAACTGAAATTTAACCCTAACCCTAATCGTATTTGTACCCTGGCCCTAATTTAACCCTAACCTTATTAAAACCCTAACCCTAACAATAATGTTAATTTAATCCTATAGCTAATCCTAATTGAACCCTCACTATAACTAAATCTTAATCTTAACCCTAACCATAATGCTAATTTAATGCTAATAGAATCATAGTCCTAATTAAGTTCCCATTATATAATTTTTATAACATGAAAAATAAACTCCAAACATAACCCTGTCCTTTATCAATTTTATTATATGTAACCCTAATCAAAACCTAACACTAATTGAACCTTAATTAAAACCTAACCCTAATCCTAAGTGAACCCTATTCCTAACCCGAAATGAACCCTTTAACCTTAACCAACATTTGTGTTAGGGTTAGAATCAACATTTGTAAGTATATTTAATTATAAGTATATTTATTTATCATTAAATTCACAGTAATATTTAAATTAAGTATATCAAATTTAAAAACTATATTTTAATAAGTATAATAACTAGTTTAATAAGTGTAATATTTAACTAATTATTATATATATATATTAGTTATTAAATAATAAGTATACTAACTATTAATATACTATATATATTAATTAATATTTAATATAATTTATTTATTAATTATAGTAATTTTATATTTGTATTTAATAATTTTAATCTAAACTATAATATATAATAAATATAATAATAATAACATTTTAAAGATTTAATTTACATTATATAAAATATTAAAAAATAATTTAGATTTTATCTTAGTTTTAACATTTACCTAAGAATTAAAACTAAAACAAGTAAATAAAATAAAATAAATAAATAATAGTTCTTTAAAGAAATATAAAATAACAAAAAATAACTTTTAAATAAATAAAAATATTCTTTAAATAAAATAAAATAATTTAAAAGGTTAAAATTTATGTACATTCTATATTAATTTTTCTTTATTTTTTATATACAAAATAAAATTTAAACATTATTAAAAAAATAATTATTTAAATAAAACAACTATTATAAAAAAAATTAACATTAACTAAATCTTCAATTATTAATGAATCAAATTTAATATTAAAACAATAATGTTAAAAATGAAATTTAAAGAGGATAAAAAAAAACATAAGGCAGGTAACAAGGAAACAAGAGAGTAAAGATAATAAAAATGGGCGCACTTACCAAAAGTTTACGGATGGCAGACTGTGCAGAATTTATGAGGGACAGAGGTTGCGGTGGGCGAAAGAAATGAGGAAGTACGGAGGTTGCACGTAAAATACGGTGGGCGAAAGAAACGAGACAGCCGCATCCATGCCCATACATCCATGCCCGGTGCAAATTATCTCCTGCATAGACAGTGCCCATAATTTTTATGATCTTTCTTCAGTGGCGGCGGCTATCCAGCCCCACAAATGCACCCATCATGGATGCATGAGCATGGATGTCGATGCCATCTGTCGTTCCTTGTTCCGTCATTCTCCCGTACTTGAATTGTCTTTTTCTGTACCACAAAAACATTGTGCCTAAAATGTCGAGCATGTAACTTTTCCAACAAATTGATGTGTTTTATCCAAAAGCTAGAATAATAATTTTAATTAATGCGAAAGCATATTTGTTTTAGAACTTTGTAATGAAGAAGAATATATATATTACCCTTTCATCTATTTTTGTAGTGTGTAATATTATATTTTAATTAATATTATATGTACTATTTATCATTTTAAAAAATATAAAAATTATTATCTATTATTATCTTTTTATATATAATTTTATGATGATTTTATATATGTAATTTTTTTAATGATATATGCATTTAATTTTATGTGTATATTTGAAATATTATTATCTAGTTTTTTTTTTGTTATACAAACAACTTTTGATAATTATCTACTAAATGCCATCTTTTAAATATTAAAGTATATTTTATTTAAAAATAAATATATATTTAAATAAAATTCTTGAAAAAAATTTAAGCTTTATATATTTTTATTTAATATGATTTTTAATTTTTTTTTGATAAAATCAATAACCCTCAAATTCAACATTTGATTGAAAGAATTATTAAATGCCAAAAGATAATAATTGTTATAATTTATTGATATTATAATATTGCATATAAATTAAAGATCTATAAATATTATACTATACTTATACTAGTATAGTATTTATTATTTTCATGTTTTTATTATATATATATATGTGATACCTACTCTAAAGAAGAAAAAGGATTTGATTTTCAACTAAAAATATTAAAGTGATATATAACACTAAGAATTTGACAGTGTGAATGAAAGTAAGAAAATATTTAACTCATTATTATATTCAAAATTTAATATAAAATTATAATATAATTTATAGATATTTAATTATAATAGCCTATTAAATTCAATATATTATAAATAAATTCAAGTCCTAAAATTAAAATTAGTACTAATAGTTTAAATTCAATAGATGTTAATATTTTAAATTAATAATTTTTATAAGGTACTTTATATAATAAGTTTATAGATATTTTATAGTATTAATAATATAGTATTTATTTTAGTATAGTTATATTATATAATTTTAATATCTATAAATTATTATAGATATTAAAATATATTATAGTATATTATACTAGTTGTAATATCTTTTAATTATAAAAATACTATTAAAATAACTATACTATAAGTTTGAATTTTTAATATTAAAATATTAAAGTATATAGTTATATAATTAATAATTCTATGAGTTTTATAATTTTTTATATAATTTATAGATAATTAATACTTTTGAAAAGTAGTAATAATAGTAGGAATCCTAAAATTAATAACTTAACAATGTTTTAAAATAATTTATAGATTGTAGTTGAATTGCTTGTGATCTATTTATTATATATTTTTAAATTACATAAGTTGTTAAATATTTATATTTTGTAATTATAAGAATTTTAAACAATAAATAATACTAAAATAATATATTCACCTAAAATATTATAATGAAACAAATATGCTAAACAAAATTGATTTTTTATTCATTTTATTGTATAATTATTATATAATATAAGATATAGTATAGTTGTATTACTATTAAAACAACTATACAATAAAATATTTATAGTTTGAATTTTTTAGTATTAAAATAATAAAGTATATAGTTATATAATTAATAAATCTATGAGTTTAATATAATTTATAGATAATTAATACTTTTGAAAACTATTAACAATAGTAGGAATATTAAATTTAATAATTTAAAAATATTTTTAAATAATTTATAGATTGTAGTTGAATATTTGTTGACCCATTTATTATATATTTTTAAATTACTTAAATTGTTAAATATTTATATTTTGCAATTATAAGAATTTTTAGTAATAAATAATACTAAAATAATATATTCACCTAAAATATTATAACAAAACAAGTATGCTAAACAAATTGATTTTTTATTCATTTTATTGTACAATTATTATATAATATAAGATATAGTATAGTTGAATTACTATTAAAACAAATATACTATAAAATATTTATAGTTGGAATTTTTTACTATTAAAATATTAAAGTATATAGTTATGAGTTTTATATAATTTATAGATAACTAATACTTTTGAAAAGTATTAATAATAGTAGGAATACTAAAATTAATAATTTAACGATATTTTTAAATAATTTATATATTGTACCTAAATTATTTTTGACTTATTTATTATATATTTTTAAATTTCTTAAGTTGTTAAATATTTATATTTTGTAATTATAAGAATTTTAAGTAATAAATAATACTAAAATAATATATTCACCTAAAATATTGTAACTGTAACACCCCGCCACGTAACCTAAAGAATGTTGCAATGACTACGATAGTGTAATAATTTTTTTTAAAAAAAGTGTATACATGAACTTCATTAATGCAAACATTCCCTAAGATACGCAACGACGCACTACATATAATTTAACATAAGTAACTATACATAACATGTATTTAATTCTCATAAACTTAAGAGCATACATTCATTAACAAATAAATTACATCAATAAAGGTATAATGTACAAAAATGATTCTTTCTTACATTGCATTTATAATAACATTTACAATACTCATTTCCAAATGAGGTAGGTCATACAAAAGTGTACAATTACATGTTACAAAAGTTCTCCCCAATTACAATTGAGGAGTGATACATAAATAAGGTATCCATTGATACAAATGAGAAAGTGCATTTTTACACATGAGCTTTCCAATCAAGAAGTACTTGTCGCCACGTACAAGAACTGGGGACCCAATAGTGTAAGATGCACGTTCCACCCAACCAAGTGGTACCCGTAGGCCCACCCCCGGTGCTAGGAGATAGTAAAAAGGTTCCCTAGACATAACCTACAAACCCTAGACACAGGCAAAACCATAGACAAAACTATACAAGTACCAACTTAACTTAATGGTTACATTGCTTCCAGAACCAAAGGATCAAATACATTAAGTTCACAAGGATATTGTTATTATAGGTGGGGTGTCATCACAATGTTGCATAGGTTACCCAGACGAATCTTCCTAGGTTTCGGCCCCTATCTTGGGTTACCTTGGTAACCTCTTACGAAACCCGACCCCACATGCAATCTATTGCAGAATCGATTATCTTTCATAATGACAAAATATCGATCTTGCCATTCCAGGCCTTCTCGACTCATCCCCAAGTCTGAACTAGCCCTTGAGTCCATGAGTGAGGCATAATTAATTCAGTTAAATATATTTTAGACTACTTAATGTATTGTTTTAGTTTTCACTGATTAACCAACTCTACATGAGTTACCCAGGCACCACTTTGTGTGTCGGCCCTCATAAAGAGCCACTCCCCTAATAACAACATAAGGAAACTAATTCTATTAACTATGGGTAGACAGGGTGCACATAAACCAACATCAAATACCAACCATATAACAATATACATCACAACCTGTTCATAGAACCAGGTGTCTAAACCGAATAAAACTATGTGTACTACCCTAGTTTGTTCAAAATATGGAACCATCATAAATACAACTCCCTCATGAAGAATCTATATCTGGAAGACTTATTAACCCGTATAATCCCCAATATGCCCAATAAGAGTAAAAAACAACTTAAAGCAATTCAGGCATAATAAAAATCAAATATTAGAATTTACTAAATCCAATCAAATCAATAATATATAGTATGAAATTAATCAACTAAAATATAACTCATTTTTCATTCAATATGAAAATTAAAACTAATAGTTAACTCTAACTCCGCATTCATGCATTATAATGAAATTTTCAATTTCTTTATTTAATACATTTCATTATAAAATGTCTATTTATGATTTTTTTTCTAAAATAAATCTATCAACATTAATATTTAAAACAAATTATAAATTTTATGAATATATATATATATATATATTAATATATATAGAGTGATATATATAAAATATATATATTATAAATATTATATATATAAAATATATATATTATAAATATTATATATATAAAAAAAGAAAGAATAAAAACAAATTAAGGAAATGATAATTATATATACATTGGGCAGGGGTCGGCTTCCATACATAGCCAAACCCCTTAGTGGGGTGCGGTTGTGCAGGCAACGTCGGCGCTGCCTGTGAAGGCAGCGCTGGGCGCTGCCCTCACAGTTGGCTCCCCTGTGGGGTCGGCCGTGGGGGTAGCCCCCCCTACACCTCCCATAATTTTTTTTTTTTTAAAGAAAAACTAAAATCTGTGACTTTTATAAATTCGCGTATGACATTTCTACTCACATAAAAATGAATTTCTACAAATGAGTTTCACAATATAAATTCATATATATATATATAAATTAATCAATAAAAATATTATAGTCTAGCAATTAATTTGTCAGAGGTTTTCTACAGGAAACTGAGAGATTTATCAATTTACACAATTTTGTCAAAGATTTTCAATTTCAATAACATAGGGTTTCATTTTCAATCCATGTTCTAAAAATCTTTTCTATAGGAAATATTTAGAAAAGTTAATCATAGAGGTTTCTGTTTCCTCAAATTAATCAGTGAGTTTCATTTACAAATCTACAAAGATTTTCTTTTGTTTTCTTTTGAGAAATTTTCTATTGTTTGACAATAACCTTTTGTGTGGCTCTCTGATTTTACTATAAAGTTCTGTTTCGAAATTTTACACAGAGAGGTAACAAGATTTCTACAAAAATATTTTCAGTAAAATTTTACTGAGAAGTACAAAAGCTTCAATCAAATTTTCTTCTTCAGGCAATCTTTCTATTTTACAAATTTAACAAAACTTCTACAAAAATAAATCTTTATACAGACAATCTTTTCAAATCAACAATATAACAAAATAAATAGCAAAGAACCTGTTTTTTCTGTAGCTTGAAGTATTGAAAGTTGAAGAAAGTTTTTCCTATTGAGTGCAATTTCCAAAGCCTTTTCCAAATCTCCACTTCCAGAAAGTTGCAAATTACTGAACCAGAAAATAATCCGAGAACCTCTTCCAGAATTTTTAACCAAAAACAAAACCCCAAGAAAACAATTTTTCCAGCAATTCTCTTTTTTTTCTTCCCGTAAACAGACTTCTTGCCTTTCCTGGCAATATTCTCTCCGAGAAATTCCTCAACAAGATTTTGCATTTAATTTTACTCACACACATGGCAAATCAAAAGTATCTTCTAACAAACTCACATATATTTTCTTTTAATAATTATAAAGAATTTATTCTATTTTATTGAATCTAAAAATTCAAAATTAATTTCATTTTCTTTAAACAAATATAAAATTCCCATTCACACAAAAAACATTTAAACTATATTTAATCTGTTCACTTAATAATAGAAATTTAATCAATTAATTAATTTATTTAATAAAATAACTTTAATCACAATGATTAAATTATCTTACCAAATAAACTAATTTAATTAATTAAATAAAATATGAAGCTTTTAACTACAATATTTAAAATTAATTAAATAAGCAATAAATTATAAAGAACAATAATCTAACATTAAATTCACAAAATAAACCTTGCATAACAAATAATCAAGACAAATATAGACGTGACAACCAAACATACCAGACCTAAAATGATGACATATTGTGACTAGGTTTGAGGCTAGATTAGGAAAAACCTCGTTACTATCTCCCAATCAATATTGCCGTTGAGCTTGGACACACTCAGACCTGTGAGACCAGGTGGAGTCGATGTCATGTACCTGCAATCAGACATATAACATACATGTATAAAATCCATGATTCAAACACACCGTGAAGATAAAATCGTGGAAATCACAAGGCACTCACAAGCGAGTGATGCAATACCGTTCTCTTCACCAATATAATATCACATCGAACTGACAAAATAAATATCAATTAATCTACCATAAGCATATATAGCAATATCATCTCAAGTAAACATTAATGCTAACATTAAGCATGTCAGAAATAATCTCCACCAAACAGTGTATCATCACATCATAAAATAAATCCACTATCGCTCTATTGTTGGCGATCAAATACATCAAAACAAAGTATCAAGGTCTATCAAAGTAAAAACATACTGTCAGAAAACATAAGCAAAATGGAGGGGTACTACAGTAACGCCCTGCCAAAAAAACCCCACAGGACAACACACCTATACTACAATAATGGCACAATTTTTTTTTAAAGTGGACTAACATGAATTGTATAAACATATCTAAACATAACATATAAGCTAAGCGATGTCCTCTGAGGTTCCATGACTGCAGTACGAACATACCTATTGAACAAGATTTAAACATGCATCAAGAATTGACTAACAACAAGAGACCATTTTAAATCCATTGCATTAAATAAATAAACATTATATATTTCCATATTATTACATCAGGTAAGTAACCATCAAAGATCATATATATAAATCTATAGGTACATATACAAATTCCCTTTCCATGAGGGTGCATCATTACATTCTTACATCTTTACATCAATGCTTCCCTAAATACAACGGGAAGAATACATCAAGATTACATTACATGATACAAATCAGATACAAGTTCGATACACAACATAAGCAGTTGTCTCCTCGAACTGATACAAGATCTAGAACCTGCTACAAGTGGTACCTCCTTCACGCACACAAACAATAGTGAGGGAACACAAT
>VDFB02271484.1:0-35574 GCA_007258455.2 Sequoia sempervirens | reverse complement strand
TAAAGTCTATGGGTAGTTTGGCACCACTTTGTGCTAGTGTAAGGAAATATAAGTTTGTGTTCTTCCCAAGCATTTTGTCCATAAGTTTCTACATCTTGGGATCTTGGGAGTACTCTAAGAGTTTTTCATCGATAAGTTCCTCCTCACTATCATATTCTTCTATGATGACATTTTGAGAATTAGGAGGTTGGTTTTGTATAGAAATCATGTTTTGATGTTCAAGAAATGTTTCCCCATCACTAGGTGGTTGATTTTTTTTAACTTTAAACGTGGGTTGCCCTTGAGGAGTTGAAAGTTCATTTGGATCATAACCCCATGATCGAGGTTCCTCAATAGCGGTGTTTTTCTTGGGTGCACTAGAACTACTTTTTTTGGCTTTCATTCTCTTTTTGTGTTGTGATCTCGTTGTAGTCATAAACAAGCTCAAGACCATGGTAAGTTTTGTGATGACTAGTTTATGAAAATTGGATGGTGTTTTGTTTTTGATATTTTTTTGTTAAAATGATGTATGAAGATGATGTGAAAACCTTTTGGTCAAAGGTTGTTGATGTTTTGCTATGGATTGTATGTTTGATGCTCAAGACCCTAAGATAAGAGTATGAGTGATTTTTTTGGATGTTTTGATATGATGCTAATCTTAGGACACAAGTTGTACAAGGCTTGGACTACTTGAACATATGTTGATGCTCTACTTGAACTAGCTATGAGGTTGCAAGAAAATGTTGATGTTAATATCCTAGAAAGTGATAGCAAAAGGATAATCCAAGTTTCTTGTGTTTGATATGTGTCTTAAAACTAGGTTGATGTTTTGATTTTCTAATGGATATGAAAAGATGTTGATATGATCTGTTACACATATGATTGTGTTTCAAAGGATGATGGATTTAACCAGTTTTGTACCAATTATGATATGCACCAAAATGCAGGATAATAGTGGTCGCTATTTAGGATAGTAGTGACATTTTTTTGGACAATAGTGGTTCCTTTTATAGAATGATTATAGCAATTTGAGAAAAAGCAATTCTTGTTTAAATTTGTGACTGGTAAAACAAAGAGGACAATAGCGATCCTTTTCATGAAAGCGCTAAAAATTTAGGACGACAATGACAATATTTTGGAACAAAAGTGGCAGAAATGACAGTAGTGGCTCTGTTTCCAAAATTTCTAGTTTCTTGATAGCATTTTGTTGGATAAGTTTGCAAGTTTGAGATGCTTGTTTTATTTGATTTGATGGCAAGTGATGCATACAACAAACAATTTGAGATCCAATGATATAGCTTGTAGATTATCGATCAACACATCCTAAGGAATAAAATGTATGCTCTTCTCTGTAGGTTTACCTCACCCCTGAAGGAGTGATTTAATTGAATCTATAGAGGGAACAAATAGGATATATTAAGGAAATGTACCATCTTGATACTCCAAGCCGAAGAGGATTAACTCTTAAGCTTTATGCCTCAACTATAAATCTGATGTGGTTAGTAACTTTTGGGAATGGTGCTATTCCCATGCACTACTTTGAAGGACGTTTCAAAAAACTGGATAGGCTTCTAAAACAAGGTATTTAATGACAACCATGAACACTATGACACATAGTTCATACGTAATCCACTAAAGGATTTAGCCATTCCTACCTGACCCATTATGTTTAGATGAGGATGAGGCACAGTATGCTATTCTTGCCTAGATATAAGCTACTTTCTTATGGTTTCACAAACTTTATATAGCCCGGCGGTAAATATGCTTTTAGAGTCGCTTATATGAGTTCTCCATTGCATGATGTATCTCATTAGTAGGCCCTTATCCTAAAAAATGGGTGACCACAAAAAAGTGCAAAGAGCCCAAAGTGTTTCTTGTCACCTAGGATCGTCAAAAGACGCAGGGGGAGAGGATACACACTTGGCTTGCCAATCATAGTGGACACAATAGAAAATTCATAGCAATTTGATTTTAAGCCCAAAAATGAAGTGTGCAAAGACAACAGTTCATTTTTTAGATGCACCAACTTCAAATATTTGAGACTTCAAGTGAGAAATGCCATTTGCAATTAGAAAAGACGATTTGTTCAATCTTATGCACCAAATTGAAACATGATTGTAACCAAGTTTTTAATGCACCAAAATAAAAACATTCAAGTTGTCTTGTCCATTTTTAAATATACCAAAACAAAGTGTGAGATTTGTAGGTTCTTTTTAGGTACACTAGAATGAAATGGGAGATTTGTAGGTTCTTTTTAGGTACACCAAAATGAAATGTGAAATCAATTTTAAGTACACCAAAATGAAGTGTGATATTTGTAGGTTTTTTTAGATACACCAAAATGAAATGTGAAATCAATTTTAAGTACACTAAAATGAAGTGTGAGATTTGTAGGTTCTTTTTAGATACACCAAAATGAAATATGAGATTTGTAGGTTCTTTTAGGAGCACCAAATGTAAATGTTTTAATTAAGAAATGCTTTGACAATTTGAAGGCCTTGGACCGTTTGTCAACTCTACAAGCAAACAGTTAGTTGTTCACACAAAAACACATCATTACCTTGCAAGGGTTGCACCAACAATGTTAGAAAATCTTACAAGCACAACAAACAATCAGTGGTTAGTGTTAGGTAGACTAAAAATCCAAAAAAGCTTTACAAATTGAAGTAGAAACATAAATCAAACCAGTAGCCGACCTGTTACCTTCAACGGTGACCTTTTCACTGGAACGACTGCAACTCCTTCAAAAGATAGTGAAATGGAAAAAGTATAGTAAATATTCTATTTAGGATGAAAGCGACTCTATAAATGTTAGTTCCCTCAGCAACCTGCAACACAAAACAAACAACAATGACCTTTCTAACAATGGCGGTCAACTATAGGATGATAACAGTCGAGTTTAGGACAACCGCAATAAACTGTAACAATAACCACGTTCAGATTCTTGGACTTTTGCGACCCAAATAGCAACAACGATTCTTGCAAAAGACGTTAGTGTTATGAAACCTGTAACTACTCATCAAACCTTATGAAAACATTAGTGTTAAGGACCTAGGTCCCATTAGGTGTGCCAATTAATGTTGGGGGGGGGAATAAGCATAATAAAACAACAATGAAATCAAACGAATGACGCAAAACAGTAGTGTAATCCTAACTCTTATCTCCGCGAAAATGAAATTTATAAAATGCTGGCGAATTCAAATGCGGCAATGCACCAAAAGAGCCGCATAAACCAAATCTGGCGAATTACAATACACATTACCATCCCAGCGGCCAAAGCAATCGTATTGATGCCGATTGCTTGTACCTAATACTGGGTTTCTACGGTTGTAAAAGCTTCAAAAGCAGTAGTATTAATTGTGGATCAAAAGATGGGTGATTTGTTTTAAGAATTTAGTACCTAACATGACTTTCCTGCAGTTACGAAATTTCGCAGATTCATCATTTTGAAAGAGAAGTGTAGCTATTAGTTTGCGATTTTCATGTTTTAGATGAATGATCTAGATTCACTAATGAAAAGAGATTCACCACCTGCTGAGAAACTACTTCAGAGGAAATAAATTTGGTCGGGCTAACTGATTAATTTGATCCGCAATTCACATTCTGTTCAGAGCAATTAGGGACAGATTGAACACAGTGGGATTAGCAGCTTCTGGGCATATGTTTAGTGGGATTGGAGATAAAAAGTCAGCTGAGTTAGGAAATAGATTGAGAAATCGATGGTCATGATTAACTCAATCAAGACATGCGAGGACATATTAATCAATTATTAATTAATTAATATTGGAGATGAACGTGCAAGTTGCTTTTGACTTTAACAAATAAAGATATATTTATTTGTTGACCATGTTGAGTGATTTTGAATAATTGATTTAATTATTCAAATTTAGTGAAGGGAAAATGGTTTAATTAAATTATTGATGATAACAATTTAATTGTTTTAGATGAATAAGGTACATTAGTGACATAATTAAATATTTTGTGTTTATTTAATTAATCAGGAGGAAAAAGGTTAAATTAGATGATGGCATAGTGAATTAATTAAATAATGCAGGATTATTCAATTAATAGATAAAAATAGGGTTAGTTAGTGAAAATGATGTGAAATGGAATTATATTAATGATAATGATGTCAATGATGGAAAAATGCAATTCAGGATGTGTGATATGCGTTAAGCCATTTTTACATGTCTACACCTACCATAACATAGGGTTTGCTGCATGAAGATATGTACCACATATCCTTTCATGTTATTCTTCTTCCTCTCACTCATACATTGTTAATAAATATTCTTCTACAAATGTTTGACATCATGCATCATTAAATGCGGTGATGACACATGTGTATGCGATGCACTATTGTTGTGTAGTGCTTTTGTATTCATTTTTTTTGGGTTCAATACATTTTGAATGTTTTGATCATGTTTGATTTTTGACACTACAAAGTGTCCATTCAACCAAATTACCTTATGCATTGGAATAAACAAAATCTCATCCCTTATAATATTCAATCCTTAAATCTACCAAAAATTAATCACTAATAAATTGTCTATAAACCATACAACTTCACCAACTAACTAATACAAATTTAACATATAAAACTTTAAATTTTCTATTACCAAACTAATCTAAAAGCAACACATACTAAATACACCATTCACTTTATAACATTTTTTATACATAAATATACACTATAACAACAAATTACCATAATTTAAATACCTTCTAACTTCCTTCACAATATATAAATGAAGTCTATTCTTATAACCTAACCACCTAAGACCATTTTAAAATTTTTTTTAGACTGCATGAATCGAGTAGCCCCCTATAAACAACAGTGTGTCTGATAAACTTTTTTCACGTGACCGATGATGCTGACACGACATGCCCTCCGATACCATAAAGACAAAAAGACTATACTGTGTAACCAACCACCTAAAACCATTTAACCACCCAAACTTTGATCAATTAAAATCACCATGATTTAAATACCTTATAACTCCCTTCATAGTACACAAATGAAGTCCATGCTTACAACCTAACCACTTAAGACCATTCGATATCACGAGAGATGGGTTCTTGTTGAACCACTACTCATGAAACATGGGTCAATGAGTTTGACTCGAAACTACACGGTTGAATCCTGATAGCAATATCATAATTTGACACGCTGTGGAAAAATACCTCCTACTTATCACTTAAGACCATTTAACCCCAAAAAGCTTTGATTAAAAAAAAATAGAGTTAGGAATACACCTTCCTTAAATAGGCAAGCGGAAAACGCTGAAAACAACCCACGCAAGACCGAACAAGAAAAAGAAAAAAGATTCTCCATCCCACCGGCATGGCCCGTAGTCGCCGGTGGAAGCCGGTGCCCACCGCCTATATATGATTCCCCTCCCCCAATACCTAATCCTCGACTCACGCTCTTCATAAGCGACATATATTTTTCCAGTCGAGCGTCTTCAGAGCCGCAGCAAAGAAGAAAACTAGCACAAACGTATAAAAACCCACTACAAATCGACATTTACCGCCACATATAAATTCAAGATTTTGAAAGTCTCTATATATAAATTCAAGAATTCGAAAGATCCGTTTGCCGATTTGTATAAGAAAGGAAGAGACTGAAGTCCGGCCGAAGCCCTCTTTGGTTTTTCCGCAGGGTATTTAAAGGAAAATAGAGGATTTATTTATTCCCTTCTCTTGTGGATTTATATTTGAAAGGAAGTTCGATTGATCGATTGTTTTTCTTTCTAAATGGGTTGTCAGGGTGTATTTCTAAGGGTGAAAATTGGGCATGGCGGAACAGGCCTTGGAAGGGAGTCAGCCTGTCGATCTGGAGAAGCACCCTTCTGGGATCGTTCCTACGCTTCAGTAAGTTTAATGCTTAGTTTGTTAGTAGACTTTTTTATTTGTTCATTCACTTTTTTAGATCAGGGTTCCACACTGAGGCTGTTGGAAGCCCAATTGCAAGGAAAATATGCTTATCTTGCTATACTTGTTGCCAGTGGTATGGCCCTTGTGACATATCTTCATCGAGGACCGAAGCCGTGCAGCTCGTGTTAATTTTCTAATTAGCTCTGACAATGTCAAGTAAACTAGAATTTTATTGTTATAATTGTTGCCAGGGGTACGAATCTTTCTCCAAGCCTAGCATCGAACTTCAAGGTTGCCTAGGCTTACCCTAGGTTCTGAATTAGTTATTATAATATCCAGCTTTAAAGCTTTCATGGCCGACCCTAAGTTTTGAATTAGCTCTGATAATATTCAGCCTAGCATTGAGTACACAGAAGTGGATTATAAACTCTTGCAATGAACAGCAATTCGCAATAACTGTTTACTCCTCTTACTACAATGGAAATTGCACTTACAGTTAATTCAGTTTAAACTTTACCATACTTTTGGGAACAACAACAGCAATATTATTACCAGAAAATATGACGAATCTTCAGCCAATGGTGCTATAGGAGCCACCTAAGAATTACAAACCCTAGGCGTTAAGGGAGCCACCTCAAACTAAGACAAACAGATGTTGTAGGAGCTACCCAAACAGCAAATCAGTGAAGGTCAATTACAATCCCAAAGTGGAATTGCCCTTAACTGGTACAGGGATTTTCATCCGCTAACCAGCTATGGAAGTTAGAGAGGTTTCCGTCCTCCAAACTCAAGTGATAGATGAACAGGGTGCCTAATCTATTTGAGTAGAATTAATGGATAAACAAGCATGTCTTCTCTTGATCCCTGTTTTGATTGAATATGCAATTTTCAAATTCTTCTCCTCTCCCTCCAAAATACACCTGCACACAATCCTTGGTTGACACCATTATTTAAAAAATTATCAGCTTGTTACTTAACACCCGTGGCCCATAATATAGACAACCAATTTAAACACTTACATTTCCCTATGTTAATTTTCCTAAGCCCTCAGTAGATGAAAAATGTGACTACGGGTTGATTCAGAATCTTAGGGGAAAAGTGACATGACAAAATGTTAAGGGAAGTATTTATTTGGTTCTGACAATGTCAAGGGAAGTTCCCTTGTTCCTGTCATGCTTGTTGCCACTTCTAGTCCAGTGTTACAAACTTTCAATTGAGCTTTGAAGCTTGTGCAGGCTCACCCTAAGTGCTGGGATAGAGCCAAGGTCAAAGAAAAGTGCACTTCTCTTGCTGTACATGATGCCATTTTGAGCCCAATGTATGATCCTTGCATCGATCTTCCTGGGCTTACCCAGTGTTTTGAATTATTTGTGACAATGTCAAAGAAGCATGCTTTTCTTGTCATGATTGCTGTCACCAAATGGACATCACATTCAGGTTTGAAGCTCCCTAGGCTTACCTTGCGTTTGATTTGGCTCAGGCAATATCAGGGAAAGTACATTTTCTTTGTCAATAAGTGAGCTTCCTGGGCTTATCCAGTGTTTTGAATTATTTGTGACAATGTCAAAGAAGCATGCTTTTCTTGTCATGATTGCTGTCACCAAACGGACATCACATTCAGGTTTGAAGCTCCCTAGGCTTACCTTGCGTTTGATTTGGCTCAGGCAATATCAGGGAAAGTACATTTTCTTTGTCAATAAGTGTTGCAACCTCAAGCCTTGACACAGATCTTTTGGACGAACCTTGAGTTTGAGTTTCTGGCAATGTCAGGGAAAGTGAACTTTCTTTGTCATAACTCATAAGTGTTGCAACCTCAAGCCTTGTGACACAGACCTTTTTACAAACCTTGAAGCTGCTTAGGCTTACACTATGTTTTGACTGTCAATAAAATCAACAAATCCAAGAGGGTATGTTGATTTTGGTAAAATTCTGTAGCATGAATGCTGTCATACAAGCCTTGCATTAAGTAATGAGGCTGACTAGATTCTCCCCAAGTTTTAATTTAGCTGAGTATGCAGTGAAAACTTTATTTTCTTAAGCTTGAAGGTACACCCAGTGAATCAGACATGGCATAATTTTTTGAAAATACTCAAATGTGAAGACCCAAACTAAAAACATACATAGTAACAAACCTAGAAATACTACAGAAAATAATACTTCTTATATTTTTGATATTTCTTCAAAACAGTACATAAGCACATAGATATACATCCAATTAATACAGCTTGCTAAACATGCCCACATGCTGAACTAGACACTACCACTATAACCAATGTCAATTTGAATGCAGGTCTGCTGCTTAAGGGTTTCTGTTGTCAAGAAGCCTGATCATTGTGCCTGGAGTGTTTAGTCTCCAAACTGTAGCTGCTGAAACACAATGTCCTCCCCAAGAAAAAAAATGATTATTGTTTTCAAATTTCTGAAGCGTATCCCTTCTTCTCTGCCCAGCGCATTATATAACTCAAGCTCTCCTATCCCAATACACCTCAATCAAAGGCATGACATTCCTCAAATGTTGGCAGTAATTGGGCAAGTTAACCGACATATCTAGCTCCTCAAATTGGGTAGTTATCTGACAAATCAATTCCTCAAATTAAGGCAGTTCCAAACAGTTAATTGGTCACATGTCCACATTAATTCCAGTCCACCAAGTCCCAACTAATTGACCATGTGCCCTCTTTATTCCGGTCCTAATTAACAGTTAACTACAATTCCATCTATACTACTGATAGATCAATCACTGAACAACTGTTGTCAGAACATTCACTTCCTACCTAAATTTTGACAGAACCCTCTAGAACACTCACATGGTTCACTGGATTAAAAGGGGACATTACAAATCTGCCCTTTCCAGAATTGCTTGTGCTCAAGCTCAGTTACTAGGTTGTGGGTATAGGTCCTGTGACTGGAGTGGCCTGGGTTTGCTCAGGGTCCCGCCTAAGCACTTTGGGTGGCCACTCTTTGGCGAACCCAAGGGCCACTCAAACAAAATATAAAAATAAAAATTACTTTTTTTAAAACTTTTTTATAAACAAAAATTGTGCCAAATGCCTAATTTTGCCATTAAGTGATAAAATTGTGAAAATGGCATGTGTCATGAAGTTTTGTGTGGTTTCAAAGGCTACTCCTTGACCTCGTTGGGGGTGTTGTCCCTAGACCCCCCAAGAGGGGTGTTGCCTCTTGACCTTACTGGGGTCTCCACTCCGAGCCCCCACTAATTGTTGGGATCTCATGTCACATAAGAAACTTGATTACAGTGAGGGGGTTTGGGAGTGGAGACCAAAATGACAACTTAGACAATTGTCTTTATGACTATCATAATATCCTTGATCAATGATGAAGTATCATACTATCAAAGATTCAAATGTTATTATTATTATAAAATGTAATATTATATGATATATTAAATGTATTTGCAATTCTGTATATTTTAAATTTTTTGCACACATACACACACATATATATACTATATTACAGGTGTACCCAGCCATACCATACCCAAGGAGAAAATTGTTGTATCGGCGTATCAGAACCCTATACTCGTACCTGCCTCTGTACCAGATCGACAACTTAGTCCTCAAGCAATGTAGTATTGAACATCTCAATATGTCTGGTCTTTACCAACTACATCTTCTGCAGGTAGATTTCTCCAATGAACCAGTATCCCAAACCATTATACAAGAGCAGTCATCTTGGACTTGAGAGAAAGGAACGCTATGCCAATTTCCACAAATTATACCCTAAGTTACCAGTTTCGCCTCTGCAACCCCTGGTTCGGGTCTTCGTTTGCTCCTGGTTTGGATCTTGGTTCGGTTCACCTGTGGGTTCGGCCAGGATCCTTCATTTTTGGGTCTGATTCGCCCAGGCAGAACCCAAGAGAACCCAGGCAGAACCCAGACAGAACGCAAGCGAACCAAGACAGAACCCCCATGCCTAGGCATCCAAAAAGTGTTGTTTTGAGCATTTTTTAATGTTTAATGGAGTTTGACTTTGACCCACGCCCAAGGGAACTCTAAAAGTGACCTCTAAATCACTCTAAACACCTTAACTACCTCATTCTTATTCATTTGTTTTGCAAACAAGCATTTTCATTCCAAGAGGCTGAGCTTTCATTTTTGCTTGTTGGATTGAAAGTAGATTGTGACACAAACTTTCTTTTTCAAAAATTGTTCTGCATCATTGAACTGAGAATTTATCACACATCTGTAGAGAACCAGAGGAATACTACAAACTAAAACATATTACACTTCTATTCTCACTGACTTGGTGTACTCTCCAACATCTCTCTTCTCTCATGTGGAGAGTTAGAATTGCTTGGCCATGCCTTTGCATCATTAGGGAAGTTTTGCTCTTTTGTACAATGTCAAAAGCATGGTTGCATGATGCATACAGATTAGGCAAAAGACCTTTCCTTTTAGATTAGCAATGCATGGAAGATTCAAAAAGTATCCTTGATATTACAAAAAGATATGTGTTTATACACTTCAATTGTGCAGTCACCCTTTGGTTCTTTCAAAGAAAAATCTGCCTATGCCACTGTTACACTGCACAGGTAAACCGGATTTTGTATTGTGGAGCTATATAAGCTACCACTCTCAAGACCAATGTAACAATGATACAAAATAATGTTTGAGACTGCAAGAAGACATCAAAATGGCTAGTGTACTAAACAAATTCTTATGATTTCTGAAGAATGCTGATAACTCTACCTAGTTGGCTTCTTTTTTCAAAATCAGACAGATTGAACCCTGGCATCAATAGACTCTGTATATCAAGCTACCACAATTCAAGTTTCAACGATCAATATTTATCATGCATGTTTTAAATGACATTCAAGTTTATGGAGGTTTTGTTGTTTATATGATGTTATGTCATATTCTAATCCTAATTCATGCTTCTAGGCTGCATATATATATATAATTTTTACATTTTTTTGTACTAACAAACCCAAAGCGAACCTAACCCACCCCCCAAAAAATTTAGCCAAACCAGCAAACCGAACCCCCAAACCCGAACCCGAACCTGAACCAGTACCGGAACCGGCAACTTAGATTATACTGTTTACCATACCAATCAAATGTTGCAAGCTCGGTCCAATTGCTGGTGACAGTTGAGGCTCAAAATCTTCTGCTCCTTTGTCAACTATGATAAGAGGCAAGGCTAGCATCTTTACAATATCATGATAGATGGCTGCACCCTTGATGCATGCGATATTGAACCGCAAGAAGTCCTCTGCAAACTGCTCAGGCTCATACTGCACAATATACTCTTTTGTTGCCTGCTACTGTTCTGATTCATCAGATGCATACTCAAAACTCACATGGTAATGGCTCCATCTTTTCAAGGATTGAAATCTTGATAGATGTTTGATGTTTCTTGGACGCTGCTAGAAACCACTAGAATATCTCTTTCAAATATTGAAACATTGCATTCAACATGCAATGCTAATTTCTGATTGTGATCATTGAAAAAACCCTTTCTTGGTACAAGAATTCATTGCAACTACCATCAAAAGTAGGAGCATTTAAATTGTTTACCTTCTGCTTCAACTCCTTTTTGTTGTCTTTTTGGCTACTATTCTGGCATTTCTAGTTTTGAAGCTTTGTACTGAGTATCTCCAAATAATTAACAACAGATATTGTAGCTTTGAAATCTTGTGCTTCACTTTGATACTGCTCAAAGATTATGTCTACTCCTTTGCAATGGTTGTAATATGTTTAGTTTCTTCATCTTTTTGCAAGAACATGGGTTTGGCAGGTTTTGGAATGAGACTAACTGTGGTCGGTTATTTGCAGTTGAGCTTCCCTCTTTCTGTGATGTTCTAGCTGGATTTGAATTTTGCATGCTTCTCTGAAGCTTCAATTTTTGGCTTTAGTATTCTGATCATTCTATCTTGGCTCCTTTGAATTTCAATCAGTGTATCTCAAAAAAGATCTGCCCTCTTTCCTTTTGTCAGAGTTTTTAAAATTCTCTCCATGATTCACAGGTTGACAGGAACACAACTCTGATACCATTGTGAAGACCTGAATTAAAAACATACAAAGTAAAAAACCTAAAATTACTACAGCAAATAATATATATATTTTTTTATTTCTTCAAAATAGTACATAAGCATATAGATATTTGTGAAACTAATACAGCTTACTTACAGACCTACATGCAGAATTAGACACTACTGGTATTGCCAATTATCAATTTGAATGCAGATATGCTGCTTAAGGGTTCCTGTCCTCGATAAGCCTAATCTTTGTGCGTGGAGAGTTTTGTTTCCAAACCACAGCTGCTGAAACACGTCGTCCAGCCCAAGAAAAGAATTGATTTGTGTTTTCAAGATTTTGAACTGTTTCCCTTCTCCACTGCCCAATGCATTATATAACTCAAGCTCTTCTTTTCAGGCACACCTCAATCAAAGGAATGACATCCCTCAAAATATTGACAGTAACTAGGCAAGTTAGCTGACAAATTTCAATCCTCAAACTGGCAGTTAAGTGACAAATCAATCCCTTAAATTAAGTCAGTTCCAAACAGTTAACTGGCCACATGTCCAACTTAATTCCAGTTAACTACAGTCCAAAGCAATTGACCACATGCCCTTCTTATTCCAGTTCTAACTAACTGAAAGTAACTTAAGTTCAAACCACAGTACTCCTATGCTGACCTATACAACTGCTGACAGAACATTCACTTCCTACCTAACTGCAGACAGAACACTCCAGAAAAATCACACAATGCTATGCATTAAAAGGGGACATTAGACTCAATGAAATCATTGCCATATGCATTGATTGCATCCCCCTAATAATTACTTTTGGGATTGATTGTGCCCTCCCAGTCAATTCATCTTTGTAGGCTGAGTTTGGCGCCTATGAATGCACTCTATATTGGATGCTCTAGAACCTCAATTAGTCATATATTGACACTCCTCAATCTTAGGAATATGACTAAACCCCATTATTAATGTAGTGTATGGATAATCTTAACATGTGATAGGTTGCACACATGCACTTCCCTTGTCATGATTGTGATGTTGCACGGTCATACAAACCTCTCAGCATACTCTGACACAACCTATGTTTATCTCAATTTCTGAATTAACTCTAACTATGTCATTGAAACCACCAAATGTAAAGCATACAGGTATTAATTCCTTGGCTTGAGGGAACACTTTGATTAAGATATATGTAGATGCCCTGGCTTAATCTTAAATTTTAATAGCTTTATATATCAATAAAATTATCTAAGACAGGGTTGGGCATGTGGTAGCCTTTTTTGCATGATAGCACATGATGAAAATAGACAGGAATGTACATGAAGCCATTAAAAATGTTCAATGGTACCATTTTCCCAAGCATGGATTGCTCCTGTCGAATTGTTCATGTTTAAACCTTGTAGGTAGCTTCAAAGCCTCCTGGGCTTATCATAAGTTTAGAATAACCCTGATAATGTCAGTAAAACTAACAAATACTAAGTGGATGCTTGTTAATGTCTTTAGCTTGAGGGGCACATTTGAGTAAAATAGATTTGTCTCAGGCCATTTGAAAATGGACAATGACATCATCCCCACGAGCGTTGATGGTACCCTTGCTTATTTTTATGTGGTGGCAATTAGTTGTTTGCCTATGTTATACTGAATGCTCTACAACCAGTTTACCCACATGTTAATATTCCCCGACTTTGAGGACACAACCTCCCAACTTGTGTTTCCCCTTAATGAAATGTGTGTGAATTTTGAAACCTTAGTTTTGATAGGTTGTGCACATGCACTTTCTGTTTCATAATGCAAATAGGAAAGGTATTAATTGTTTTAGCTTGAGGGCAAACTCGATGAAAGTACTTGTGTGACTGAGGACTTTGAAGTTTCTCATGTTATTTTTGTTCTGAGCAATGATTCTTGTAATTATGCTATAATTAGCATGCCTATTAAAGTAGGCCATTTTGAGTAATCCATATACATACATAACTGAATTGCAATTTTCTTCAATCCAGGTGACGTACTCCCAGTTAGGGATTCTTTGATTTGTGTGGGTTTTTTAACATGGTACATTCTTATATCAACGCATCCCTTTACTTGTATAAGAAATTCTCTGATTATCACGGTCAACAGTGTTATTTTTCCCTTCAATTTGCTTTTGGGAGATTCCTTGGGTCAAACTCCAAATCCAACACCACCACATGTAGACAGGCTCCATAATTGCTAGTGTTTGAACATTGATCTTTTTGCCTGGTCTCAGCCAGCAGACCACAGCATAAGGAGCAATTAAATCTCAACAATTATTAATACTTTGTCACACCTTTATATTTTATGGCTGTGGTTTTGAATCCCACAGACTCATTTCTCTCTCTGTTATACATCCATAACTCAGACAAGTATGATGTTTCCATTGAGCAGGATATTTCATCTCATGATACTTTATCTACTTTTTCTTGGAAGTTATGTAAGTTGGAATGTACTTTATTTCTGTCTCTTACCTGTTCCATTAATTGTAGGTTGGGTTTATGTTGGTTGTAATTTGCCTGGTATTTGGATGAAAATTGGAGTTCAATTTCTTGAGTTGATGTGATTTGATTTTTTGCTTTGCCCCGTTGAAGGAAAATTAGGCCACCTTTGTTGGATTGGTGCCTTTTGGGTTTTGAGCTAGTCCTATATTTGCCTAGGTTGGGAACTTCTAACACACTGAATGAAACACAGGCTTTGTATTTCTTTGTTTGGTGTGTTGGTTTCAATTTTGTTAATTATGTCATGGTGCTCAGAGGCCTGCAACATGTATTATATGCGTAATTATTCTTGGGAACAATGATGTTGGTGTCTGCTCCTTATTTTTTTTTGTTCCTTTTCTTAGCACTTTTTATCAGAGTTGCAGGATACGGCACCCTCCCTCCTCTGATACGCGTACCACCGTATCTGGTACGGATACGGACACGGTACGGCATTGGTACGGCGTGGATACCGTGCCTTCACGTATCGAAAAAAAGACCCTCATTTTAACTGGCCGGATTCGCAGGGATTCGGATGTTTAAAAAAATGACCCGAATCCTAAGTTAAACTTAAAATTATTTTTTAAATTTAAAAAAAAAACCCTTGCTGGGAGAATCTGTACAGCGTTCCCAGTTTTTCGCTGAGTTTTTCCCTGCTACCAGCGACACGACTTCATCAAATATGCTCTTCACCGTTAATTTTTCTAGCATGTCGCGAGCCTCTGGAATGCTGTTTCTGCATTTCTTTTGAAACCTACACTAAAGCTTTAAAAAAAAATCATTTCCGTGAAACTTTTAAAATATTTCCTTTCCGTAAAACTTTTAAAATATTTCATTTCGTAAAGCTTTTAAAAAATTTCATTTCGGTAAGTTTGCCAATGGTTTTTGCCCTTTCGATTAATATTATTTAAAATCTTCTTTTTCTTATGTTGCGTGATTTTAACCTTTCATCATTATTTCAATGATTTTTTTTTTATAATATTGATTTAGTTTACATCATAAAATATCATTTGGTTGTTCTATTTTAATTTTTTTCAAAATAAAATATTATTTAAATTACAAATATATAATTATATCATATACTTTTAAAAAGTTAATTTAAATTTTTATTTAAATATTGTAATATTCTATTTTAATTATTTTAAAAAATATAATAAAAATATCTTATTTTAAAAATAAAAAATAGAATATTTGTTTATGTAAAAATAAAATATTTTTTTATATAAATATAAATATTCTATTTAAAAAAAAAATAGAATATTTTAGATTTAAATAAAAAATTTAAATTAATTTTTGAAAATTATTAATGTATAAATATTTTTGATAGCATGTGATTTTATCAAACTATTAAAGTATTTAAATTTTGTTTCTATAATAAAACTATATTTAAAAATAAACTTTTTGTAATATGTAGTAATTATGCGTTTATATTGTTTATAAAGTAATGAAAATCTTCTCAATAGTTTAGAAATTTATGTTATATATATATATATATATATATATATATATTATATGAATACTGTATCCTGCCGTATCCATATGAGACGTCTTAAAAAATGCCGTATCCGTATCGGATACCGTATCCGTATCCGTATCCGTATCCGTGTCCATGCAACCTTGCTTTTTATGTTGGAGTTTGTTGTATACTATTCTGGGTGAATGTCTGGGTTGGAACTATTTGCATGTTTATTTCCTTGCTAATTCTTGGCAAAGCTTGGATTGGAGTTGCACATCTGCTGCTAATTCTTGGTACTGTCCATGTTGGAGTTAAATGTATATTTATTTGATTATCAAACCTTGACATGCTATGCATTTTGAGGTTGTTAATTTTGGGTCTGAATTGATCTGTATGTCTAGGTTGGAGCTTTTTGCATCTTTATTTGGGTTGCATTGCCCATGTTGGAGTTTGATGTAGATTAATTTTGGTGCCATGCCTTGGAGTTCGCATATTGATTCAGTTCTGTATTTCGTGGGTATGCTTAGCTTGGATTAGGCATATTGATCTGGGTGGCTATTCTTGTCACTTGGGAATGTCTAGGTTTTAGAGTTTTTACTATATTGCTGGGGAAGCTTGGTTTGGGTTCAGCTTACGAAATGACTTACTTATCTGAGATTTCATGGATTGCTATTAATATTTTTAGTTTATGAAGTTCCTTTGTTGATCTGTGCCTATTTTTAGAAGACGTGGTGTATGCAAGATATAAGATATGGTAATAATCTGTTTACTGTGCTAATTCTTGGTAATGTCTAACTTTTTAAGTTTATTGCTTACTAATTTGGGTGCTAATTCTTGGGCCTCCTGGCTATGCTGAGAGGCATAACTTACAATGGCATCAGGGGGAGAAGCATCTGATGTCGTGACCTTGGAAGAAAAATTATTTTAAAAAACTGACATTTATTTTTTAAATATAAAAATATTAAAATTATAAAATATATGTGAATGCCTACAAATGAAACTATTAAAAATTAACATGTAAGTATGTAATATTTACTACACTAGTAAAAATGAAACACAAAAAAGAAAAGAAAATAATGAGTAGTGGTTTTTCCAAAAGTATAATCAAAAGTTACATGCAAACGTAAAACAAGTGTATTACTAACAAATAGCCCGTCAAGCACAAATAAAGTAAACATTGTAGATAAAATAAAACAATTCTTAACTAAAACTAAAAATTATTCTATGTATATATGTAGTAAATAAAATAGTTCTTAAGTAAAATAAAATAACTCTCGAGTAAATAAACTAGCTCAAGACTGATCTCTTGGTGTTTTTTGGATAGACATGCTTAAGACATCTATAATAGTTTCAAATTTTGTTGTAGACTTATTTGGATGGTTTGGGTTGTGATCAGAATCTGGCATTTCTTATTGAATTTAATTCTTAGAGGTTTTTTAGTTTTTATGTATTGGCATTTTTTTTGTAATTACAGCTAGTCTGATAAATTGCTTTGTTGATCTGAGCCTGTCTTCAGAAACTTTGGTGTAACTGTGTATGCAAGTGGCATGTATATCACATTGATCCACTCATGATGGCTAATGTGCATTTGTTTTTCAGGATTTTAGAAAGTAGTGCTATTATTTTGTAATGGTGTTTGTTTTTGCTTGTGATTAATGGAGGTTGGAAATGAGAAGCAATAACCTGGGCGTCAAATTCAATTTGGGTAGTTCATTGCTGCATGTGGCAAATGTGTAATATGGCAAGAAATTATTGTTTTGTGGAGGAACTTTAGCTTCTCATTTTGTAGAGTATGAGATTAGTGTGGTCACTGATATATGGACACATGCCCTTTCCTGAGGCAGTATTGTGTTGTTGCCTCAAGTTTTTTGTATGAAACAAGTTTAAATCATATCATTTTGTAGCAAGTAGTTTCTGATTATATCATATTTTATAAAATAGGTTAGTTTATATCATTTTAAATTTTTTCTTAGTTAAACTTTAGTACTTACGGTACCAGAAAACAACAATGGAGACTATACCACCAATTTTCAGTAGTCAGGAAGTAAAACCGTATGAAAATTTCTTTGCTATATTGTATATGCTTATATTTTTCTGGGAAGTATCTGGAAAAGTTGTGGAAACAAGACCCCCTGTGGTATTTCTTGTAACTTTATTTATAACTATCCCTTGTAAAGGCTGGAAGGCACATTTACTGAGGGTGCTGGAATTTCATGGCCGCCTTAACTGTGAATATTGCTTTCCAATAAAATTCAGAATTGAGTTTCTTGTCGTATCTCATTCTCTGTTGTTCCTTTCTCTGTCTCTCTTTGTTCTTCTTATTGAATCTCATATCAGCAATCCCCTTTTCTATGCCAATTTTAAAGTTTAAAATGTTATGTACATATGTCAAGGATGATGCTTTTTAATTTTAAATGCTGTATTGTATTCAATATTAATCAGTGGAACACTCTAGAAGTTTAAAGATACCTTTCCTAATGTTCCTTTTAAATTTTAATTGTATTATCCCTGTTGGATGCATGTACCCTCAATGAATGAACACACAGAAACATTGTGTCAACTGTAAACTTGGATTGCAAATTGGATCTTAAGGCCATAGCTCTTCAAGCTAGGAATGCTGAATACAATCCCAAGGTAAGTGGCTTTGATATTATGTTTATATTTTCATAAAAGTTCTTAGTTTGCTGTACATATTCAGTCATAATAAATATCTATGCATATAGCAACATGCTAGCAAGAGATTCATAATTATAGTATAGTGTGTGGAGGATTTGAAAATATAAAAATTATTAGAAAATGCTTCTGGAAGGAAATTGTAATAGAAGCGTTTTCTATTAACTATGTGTTCTAGAAGGATATAAAACTTTAGTAACTTCAAGGCTTTTTTCACTTTACTGTGAATACAATTTGCTAAAAAGGAGGATGATATTTTTTAACCAATTTGATATCTCCAAAGATTTTGAGGTTGGCCATGTTTGTTGGATGACAGCGTTTTGCAGCCGTCATAATGAGAATTAGGGAGCCAAAAACTACAGCTTTGATATTTGCATCAGGGAAGATGGTGGGTATGCTACTTTGTGTAGATGGTGGTGTATACTAAGGTTTCTCTGTAGACTTTCAAGTTTCAGTGTGTAGCAGAAATGATAATGTGTGGTTAATGGACAATGGGATGCATATCTAATTTGTTCAATTTTAATCATTTATTGCCTGCAGTGGTTTATGTCTTAAATTGGCAATGTGCAATTTTCCATGTAAATTTAGTAGTTTATTCCGTTGGTGGATAAGGCCTTACGCTGTCTATTGCTAAAAGGATACCATAAATGATGTACAAATACTATTCAGAAGCATAGGATTATATTATTCTGTCATTTTCCTTGTGGCTTTATCGTGGAGACTTGTATCCAATTGGCAGCATTTTGACTACTTGCTAGTCCAATTTTCACTACTCAGCATTTTTAATAGACTTTAGACCAAATATTTTTTTGCATCTGACTAATGGTGGTTTTGTTTAACTGTTCCTTGATTTGTGGCCATTTGAAGTGGTTGTATTCTTAAAAGTTTATGTGCATTCTTAATATGGCCATATCTTGATGTTTTAGGGAATTATTATATGATGGTTTGTCTTTAGTATGATTCTTTTGCTAATTATGTGGTGATTTCTCAGGTTTTATTCTTCATTATTGACTAGAGCGTTTTGTGGTTGTGGATTGTTAAGCGTTGATTTTTTCTTGTTTGTTGTAAGGGTTATGGTCATCAATGTGTTGGCATGCATGTTTGGTTTGAAAAATTGCAAGATAATATGAGCTTATCGTCTATGTGGGGAATGGAAGCAAATATCAGAGATATGAAACATACACAATTTCAGGGTTCTTACCTGCCATGGAAAACCATAATTAATTATTAAATGTGCCCTAAAATAGAGATTAGTAGCACGTCTGGTAATACAATGACTGTTGAAATGCTATGGTGGCATGACAGGTTTGTAACAGTATTATTACTGTTGTATACAACCATTGAAATATACTGTAATATAACCAGAGTTATAGCTAGTTGAGATATTAATTCCCTAGATAATATGATAACAATTAATTGGATTATGTGTCTCTTTGACAGGATGTTTGAAAAGGGAACAAAGTTTAAACCAGTAAATCCAGAGAAGGCTATATGAACATGCAATCTGGCTGTCATAGGTTATTTGTGATGGTTAATTGTCAGCATATTGTGGATTCACATAGGTTTAAAACTTATAACTAATGAGACATACAGATTGTGATATCTTTATGCCGAGAGTTGTAACCTACAGTGACAGCAAGGAGACTGTAGTGGTGTTTGTGTGTTAACAAAGACTCTCAGTCAGCTGACTTAACTATTAAAAAATAAAAGTTGTATATATGAAAATAATTACGACAACATTTCAAGACAAATTTTCCCTTGGAGAGAGCAGAAGAGCAGAGATTCCAAGGACCAAAAATAGAGAAATTTGAATGCTGCGGCCCACTGCATAGCATTGGATCACAGTTAGTGCCTGTGCAGTGACTGCAGTGTGTCCTGCTGAGTCACTGCATTAGTGGCAGCGCAGGCCACAGTAGTTGCTGTTGCCAGTGCTTGGCCGGAAACCAATTTTTTATTGGAAGCTAAGAAAATTATCTCCTACTTCTATAACATCCCATCATAAATTGTAACTTTGATGGTGGCCATTTTTGATTGATCAGAATTAAGAAGGCTGCTGATGTTATCCAGGGAACAGTGATCCATCTGTGACATGTACACTGTGTAGGCCTGGTATGCACACACTTGTTCATTGCACTCATTGCCAGAAACATCATCTTTTTTGTGCTCGAGCAATCTAGAATCTAGATTTTTTTGCTTTGTGTATGAGCTGAGCTATTACACCCTGGAGCAATTATAACATGGGTATATCACAGTCATACTGAAGAATTTTTTTTAATTGAAAGGGGAAACAATATTACGTATGAAGAGAATCTATGTGTTTTGTAATGAAATTGAATGAGACATTTGGGATTGGTAATAGCTTACCTGAAAACTTCAAGCTTCATTAGTTGCCAATTTGGACAGGTTTTTTATTTGACGGAAGGGCTTAGCCTTTTCAGTTAGGCAGGCTGTCTGAGAAGAGGTGGTGTTTTTCATTGGAGATATGCAACAAAGAGAGGAAAGTGTTTTGTTGTTAGTTTTAACCAGTTCAAAATTTAGGGATAAAGGAAAAGAACTGGAATACCCAAGAATGATGTATCAGTATTATGTATATTTGTTTTAACCAGTTTGGAATAAATGTATACTATTCCCACAACTTATTTACAAAGGGATGAATCATTTGGTGATCTTGGCATAGACAATTTTTTTCATTGAAAACTTTTTTTTTTTTTTAATCAAGGGGTAAACGCTTTTGACCGGAGCTATGAACCGGATACAACCAATCATCAATAACACCCCAACGGGGTTTGAACCTTGGTGGCAAGAACAACAATGCCACCAATAAACCATCACACCATGCCAAAACCGGCAATTTCATTGAAAACTTTGCATATACTAAAATAATAGATAAAACTTTAAGCAAAAATTATTTTTCAAGTTTCACAATGCAAGTTTGTATTTTAAGATAATTTTCTTATCACATCACACTTGGTCCTTTAATATTTGGTTAAAGAGAATACACGTTCAAAGTTGTAGAGAACATAAAATGTATTACAAATCTACCTGAATTTAGGTTAATCTAATATTTTTATTTATGTTTGTAGTAGATAATATTTTCATAATTAATTGATAAATATTGTAATATTATTAATTAATTATTTAGCATAGATGCCTTAAACTACATCTATTTGAAAGATGTCAAGAGATATCAGTCATGAGGTGCCTATGTTAGACTTATCACATAGGTTACATATGCATCTCAAGATTGATATCTCTTGCCTCTTTTAGATAAGATGTGTTTAAGATATCTATATGCTAGTCATCTAAATTATATGCTCATACAGGCATGTAATCAGAAGAGCTAATAGACAGTAAAGTTTTTACTACGATGGTATTTAGATATAATGCTATAATGCCGTGGCTATATTTTATAAGTCTCAAAATGCTTGTCTTATTTCAAAAGGCTGCACAACACAACTTGTAGAAATTTGTTTTTAATATTGCCCATGTAAAACATAATCTGGGTTGACCTTATTTGGTGAAGTGGCAAAGCCACAGTTCCGGATGAGTCAAAAACATGATGTAGAAATTGTTTCTTAATTGTCATTTTAGTGACATACTGTTTTGAATTCTGGCTAGTCTGTACCTCAGTAGTCATGATCAGGTTCAAGTCCTGAATAAGTTTAAGAGAAAGGATACACGGTTATGGTATTTATCTAATGGCAAGTTAGTAAAATGGGGCCATTCACCAATAAAAAGCATCTGGGTTTTAAACAAAATTCTCAGCATGGTTGTTCCTCCTCATCAACTGACTGTGATGGCTGTTTGCCGGATAATCATGTAACTGGTGGTTGATGTCTGGTTTGGGGTTTTCACAAAATTAATTGATGCAATGATTAATGTGACTGAATATTTAGCTATTTTGTCAACTGCGTGACAAATCTGTATCTGTTTTTCTCTTGTCAATATGCAGGTCTGCACAGGTGCAAAGAGTGAGCAACAATCAAAACTTGCTGCAAGAAAAGTAAGAAATGAATCCATTACCTTCTGAAATAGGTGAAACTAGCCTCACAATACTCTCATATTGATTGTTTTGGCTTGTCACATGAATGTTGCATTCGATGCAACTTTCATTTGAGATTCTCTCTAGGACCTCATGAATGCATACAAATGAGATTCTGGTGTTAATTTTCTATTACCAGTCTGTTTTTGCACTATTTTAGGAACATTTTGACTTTTGGTCTGTATGCACAATTAGTATTATTATGAGACTATGTTTAGATGGATAGCCCTGACAGTGGGAGTCCTGTGTTTCAGTATGCTCGAATCATCCAAAAGCTGGGGTTTCCTGCTCATTTCAAGGTATTACTTGTATTAAGGATTTGTTCTGCTAGTAAGAACATAGAATCATTTGATGCTTGCTATTTGTAATGGTTAAAGGATCTGAATGTTGCTGATCTGTAGGACTTCAAGATCCAGAATATTGTGGGATCCTGTGATGTGAAATTTCCCATTAGATTGGAAGGCCTTGCATATTCCCATGGTGCTTTCTCAAGTGTAAGTTGTGTGGAAAAATTTCATCAAATTCATTATCTATCTTGATGCTACACAGTAATATTGATACTTACGTTTACCTCTATAGTATGAGCCAGAATTGTTTCCAGGTTTGATTTATCGGATGAAACAACCTAAAATTGTTCTTCTCATTTTTGTGTCTGGAAAGATTGTCCTCACTGGAGCAAAGGTGCATGTCTCGACCTATTACATGTTTTGATTTTAGTATTATGGTATCTAGTTTTCTCAGTCTCACCAGAAAGCAAAAACCTGATTTTGATTTTTCATCTACATGTGTAGGTAAGGGATGAGACATACACAGCCTTTGAGAATATATATCCGGTTTTGACTGAATTTAGGAAGGTTCAACAATGGTAAGCTTTAAAATATGATTTTGTTATAGGGAAGTTTGTCTATATTTTTATACAGTTTATGAATCTACATGAGAATGGCAGAGTGACTGACTGGATATTGTTTTTCTTGCCTTCAGACATGCATTGGGTTAATCTGACACTTGACAAGCCATGCAACAGAGCACAGATGTGGAGATATTTGTGTCCAGCTTTACGATGAGTTCGATTTGCTGGATTGGATTTTGTTTTGTTTGACCTTTCTTTAAATTACTTATGAAGGGATATATCGGCTGTACATAATTGATATTCCATGCGCAATCATGGCAAAATTTCAACGGGAGACATTAATGCTTCTATTAAAATGTTGGCATTCTTGTGCTCATTTAAGATTTTCATGCCAGATTGTTTGTTTCCTGGTGTTCCAGGATTCTTGTAATGGTGTCCTGTTTTTGGCTTAAAGCCAGGAACGGTGTTTCCCATTGATTCTATATACTGACATTTCAATTGTATTACAACGAGATAAATCATGAAGGCACAACACACGCTTGTGACAAACCTGTTTAATTAATGAATGATTAAAATAATGAGCAAAGAGGATGTTAATTATAATCCTTGAAAAGAAACAAGCAGGGTTAAAAGTTGCTTTCATTATAAGCTTTGTAGTACAGGAGTATTAAGAGGCATTAGATTGTGTATAATTTAGATATTTTAAAATATGCTTAATTTCTATGCAGGTTATTTGATTCTTGCTCTTCATGCGTGTCTTATATATTGAGGTTCCAATGTATAAGCCTTGCGTATGTGGCTTGGGATCTTGTGATTATTGTGATCTATATATGTCAAATTAACTGTCATCTCTATGGCTGTGTTTTCCAAACTAAACAGTCATTTGGACAAACAGGAAAAATTCCATGAGTGGTCTATGTATTTACTGATATGCCCCTTTAGGTACTCCGATAATTTTCTTAGGTGCTATCAACATTGGAATTGACCGTGTAGTATTTGGTTTAGGGCTCGTTACAACATCTGTGGATGACTATAAAACATCCTTTAAAGTCCTTTAAGTTGAGCTAGTGAGGTGCCAGTTCATTTCGTATCATTAAGCCCTTGTTTCGTTTGGGATGCTAGCTGCAAAATGGTCCAAGCATGACAGAAATAAAAGTTGTTTAAATAATGCTTTCTAGTAATGGTTTGTTGTTGCCAGCCTCTCCAAGCTTAAGGCATCAAATTTATTGGTAAAATAGGGCAGATTGTAATGATGTTATTTCTATCTGGAGCATTTAAATTGCTTAAAAATGTTAAATAAATGCCACTGGAGATTATATTTGTGATTTCATAATCCTTTTATTTTAGTGGATTACTCATAACTGTACTTATATAATATTTAATATTTACGTGTTAAAGGGGTTGTTATGTTTACTGCTAGAGTAATTAACTGGCGTTGTTCGAGGATGGTGGTTGGTGCAGGGTTTTTGTATGGTTACTATTAAATTTTAATTTTTTATGGGTATGGCAAAATCAGGATTACACCTAGAACTTCGGTAGGAAAGACGAAGCAAGGTTCATCCGTCCTCTTTTGCTCGAGTTAATGTTTTTCTGGTAGTTAGAATTTTTTTAAGGTAGTTGTGAGAGTTGTGTTGAAATAAATGTAAACAAATCAAATGAATCAGAATATTTTCTGTCTTTGGAAGGCAAGTAATATTTATGTCAATATAATTTGCATCCCAGGGCCCACATTACAATATAATGAACGCCATAGGAGGTTTAGTTTAGGAACGCCATAGGAGGTTTAGTTTAGGAACGACAGTAGCTCAGATTGACAGTTCATGACGGTAACTAACAAAATAACTTGTCCAAAGCTGATATATCATGTTGACATTGTGACTCTAACTCGAATCATTGAATGTAAATTCTTCGCTATAGTGGTTTTATAGGATCCATTCCTTCTCAGCATAATCGTATGGCCGAAGTGAGAGAATTCATCAGAAAAGCTTTTAAATCACTTGATAGCTGTCCTTATTAGTAAACTCATTTTATTTGTTGCTTTACTGGAGATTTTATGTGTACTATGATGTTGTGGGTGCCATGTTTTACATCTAAAATTTGTGCTTTGCAGAGCCATGGATGATTATTTTTTGAATTATTATTTTGAGAGAAATTTGGATGGAGGCAATTTAGATTTGCATACATGCTTTCGAGCATGATAAAAGGCTTGTTCATTAGTCTCTTGCTCCAAACGTCTGATTGTCTTGAAGTTGTTGATTTTTGGGATATTAGATTTGGGAGTGTTATTTGTTGATCATTCACTTGATCATCTTGTACTTGCTCATTGTGAGTGGATCTTGGCTTGAGTTGTTTTTTTCACAAGATATTAAAATTGTGGAGTGGCATGCGACTCTCATTTGTTCTTGGATTCGTATCATGGGGATATCAGCAACGATTGCTCATTATTGCAAAAGGTGGTCACATCTTACATAGTTTCTTTCTCGGTTGAGAGCATTGATCTTTATGATGTCTTAGAGCCTAAAATTGCATTGAAACTATTTTGTTGCTTGAAACACATTAGTCTCAGAGCTTTGGAGGCTAATTCTTTTTTCAAAAGAGTTTTCTTGGAATAAATCTCTCTCTCGTGGGGTTCTTCTTTCTTTTATTCTTGTTATGTGTGGTTTATGCTAAAATGCCATTGGAATTTATATATTTTGTATTATGTTTAATGTATGAAGTTGATTTCCTTTAAAAAATTCTAATTGTATAGATGAGGTAGTTGATTATTTGTGACTATCTTAACTCATGATTTTTTCATGTTTTAAAAAACTATCAAATATTTTATAAATATAAAAATTTTGTAAGATAGAGGGAAAGGAAATTCATTTAAGGGAAGAGAAATAGAAAAGGAAGTTGAAAATGAGAAAAGATAAAAAGTTTCGAAATAGAAGAAGCTAAAAATGAGAAGATAAAAGTGAAAACAAGCAGAAAGGTAAGAGAAAGTAACAATGGAGACATGCATGAGATAGAAAGTAACAATGGAGGTGAAAGAAGAGAGTCAATATGAGGAGTGAGCACTCAAGGAGTGTTAGGATTATTTATAAAAATATTTAATTTGTTACCAAGAGAAGCTATAACTTCAACCACACTCCTAGTTGAGGTTACACACGCGTTTGCTGATTTCTTCCATCCTTTTCAACTCTCTTAAAATAGTTTTCTTCTTTGACTAGGGTTTGAGTGGCTTCCAAGTGAATGTGGTGTTTTGAATCGGATGAATGCTATGCAAGTGCAAATTTGCTAACATGCTCATAATTGATCTCAACATAATGCTCATTAGTCCTCATACTACCAGAGGACTTGTTTCCCCAATAAAAGGAATTACACGAGGGATGTTTAAATTTATTTAAAAGATGAGTGTTAGATAATTAAATAATTTTTGAAAATTATATAATTATAAAGGACCAAAGATAAATTTGAATTTAATTTGAATTAATGTTGGAGGGCAAATGATAAGAGATGAATTAAATTAATAATTAAGAAATATTTAATCAATATAGATATGATAAAAATATTAAGAAAATAAAAAAATATTTAATTATTATGGATGAAAATAGGAAAATGTTAGCTTAATTCTACAATTTAAAATTATTTAAATAATATAGATAGAAGAAATGATAAGGATAATGATGAAATGAAAAAATGAAAATGCATTAGCCATTTTTAGGTGTCTATATCTACAATATATCATCATTGAGGAAAACCTGTGCTTACACACTCAATAAAAATATGAGGTGTATTTTGACAATACAAGATAGCTAACACATAATATATAGCAACTAACGTGATAATATTCAAAAGATGATATCAACATCTACATCTAACTAAAAATCATCTAACATTAGCATTATTTAGATGTAAATACGTGTAATAATCATCACAATATTAAACTCAATCATATAAACATAATCACATAAAATAGTGATCATGATGAAGCTAAGACATTGTAGAGCTCAAGCATAAAAAATCACACACAAATCCAAAATACATATCCATAGACTTTGATGGAAAAATAAATATCATTAACAAACAAAATATTAGTAACAAAGTTTAATTGAGCAATATAATAAGGCACAAAAATATGATTCTTATATAATTTAGACATGACAAGAGATAACACATGTGAACAATACATCCTCCCCCCTTAGGGATAAATTTAATCCTTGAAGTCAACAAGGGTAGGACAAAATCATGATACTAAACTTCACAACATATAAGGGAAGCAATATAACATGCAACAAAAATGAACCATCACAAGTACATTTATTCATTATAAGTCAATAAAATCTAAATCATGGTAAGATAAATGCTACTAGAGCATTATTATTTTCTTAATAACTTACCCATGATTAGAACTTATCACAAAATAGAATTGCATAATCATAATTCATTTCTACATGTACAAAAGAATTCACACATTCTAATGCATTTATATACCAAGTAAACTAGGGTCTCCAATGGTCAACCCAAGCTAATATAGAAACATAACACTATAGCTTCCTAAGTTTTCCTCATATCTACTTAAATCTACATATTGAGGTCATCAAACCCATGGTTGGATCTCAATAGGGTGTATGAACAAGTAATCATACAAATATGAATCCACCTAGCTCATAGCTATGCACACAATCCAAGGATGGATACATAGCATCACTATCCTTTGGGTACACAAACCATGTAGAAGGTGTTCACAACACATCACATGTATAGGAACACAAACCACAATTTCCTCTTCTTCTTCATTACTTAGAAAACTACCTTTTATATGACATTTTGTAATATAATTATCACAAGGCTTTCAAATAAGTTCACCCAAATATCAATTAGAATTGACATTTTCAAGATATGAATAGAATCTAATTGTAATTCCATATTCAAGATCATCACAATGCATCTAAACTAGCTCACCAATGCGCTAGTATTTACATAATAGGTCATAATTAAATTAAAGCAACACTATTCCAATTCACAAGATGGTCCAACACAATACAATAAACAACATGTAGTGCTCTATTGTCTAACATTGTACTAATTTAAACCAAAGTATGGTGGATATACCCATATAATAAAAAAAATTCATTAAATATTGGCACACAATAAGAAGAATCCAATTTTAGACTTAAGTATTTACCTAAACATTCTATCATAACATGCCAATCATTTATTCCACATGATAGTGTACATAATTTGAAATAATATTGATACTCAGATAATAATACACCATGCAAATTATAGTCAAAAGGGCATAATTCAATGGTCATCGCCATGATCACAATCAAACACACAACATACATTAGGGGAAATACAACATGGGACTCTAATTTGACCCAAACAAACAAATCCTTCAATGTAAAATTTCACATACTAACACGCACACCATGTAAAATGATATGGACATAGTTAAGGTTACAAGACACATGATTTATGAAATCAATTCCAAAAAAATACGTCCTTTATGAGTTTCATGTGTATGATTTGGTCACAATTTATTTCTCAAGTTTTCATATATGTCATTCACTAAGAAAGTGTACAATGCTTCAGTCAATGCATAGCTAACATTAGCATTTCTACCTTTCTAGAATATGTTCAATGGTATCACTCAAAGAGTCAAGATACATAGAGACATCATAAGGGTCTAACTATCCCCCACAAATAGTATAGTTTGAGGCACAACCAGATGGAAAATATACATAGAGACATCCACAAGTCACTACACACATCCAAGGTAGAAGCCACCACAACTTAGGCATATACCACATAATGGGGCATCCAAAGAAATATAGATAAATTTCTAGGCCTTATTAGCTATTTCTAAGAGAAACCAAACCCACTAAAACACATGAACAAGAGCATATAGAAAATCAATCCCATCACATGCTTTAAGGAACATCGAGCTAACAACCATGAAAATCGATAATGCTTGGTCCAAGACAATTATAGATCAAAACTTAGAACATCATAAATTCCAAGTTTACAATAATAACTAATGGTTCACAATACTTATTAACATAGTAGCCTTATACACAAAGATTCAAATGATGTAAAAAAATTATAAAACCAAAACTAAGGATAGTATCATCACATAACATATATGTGGTACTAAACATTATCTAAAATAAAACTAACCATGCAACAAAAGTAAAAAAATATCCACAAAAACCAAGAATTTATCAAAATTAGTTCTATTTTGAGCACCCACAACAAAAGGATTATGTGGACAAAATTGAGTAACGTCTCCAACCTAACCACAAACATAACATGGTCCCACAATCCAAGGCTATGTGGATTGTTGTCTAATTGATTGTTGATAGCTCAAATAACTAGAGTTGGCTTGGCCACCTATATCTAGATAACAAGACATAAAGTACCTACAATGTTGCCTCCACCTCTCATGATGAGAATGACTAGCGCAAAGCATACCTCTTGGAGGTTCTTGCTAAGGTTGAGAAACACCCTCCAACTGACCTCAAGGGCTGATCTAATACCACTACAACCACCAATTTTATGACTATCCATTGCATGTGGTTGCATTGGACAAGATGAAAGATTGTCAAGCACTTGTTTGAGGGAAACTAAGATTAGAGAACCTAACTCACGTGATCTTTATGGAGCTTTTTGACCACTTAAGCTATCATAATTTAACTTAGGGGGATAAGGACCAAGATATGTTCCCATTAATTATAATTTCATGGATTAGGAAGGGAATGGCCATTTGTCCAATCATACCCATAATCAGGGTACATGCAACAAACATACACACAACTAGAGAACAAATAATTAACAAACACACAACCAACATCATACTAGCAAACACTCAATTAACATCACACAAGAAAGCGTATAACATAGAGCTCTAGATGTTTTGATTAATTAAGTAGGGAACAACCGTGAATGCATTACATAAAGCCCACCAAGATAATGGAAAATAAATAGAAATAAATACATTAAAAAGTGGCCACTAGGCCACACCAAACTAAGAAAAAATATACAGGCAACAAAACAGAACCAAAAAAGAACACCACAAGATGAGCTAGCAAAGAGAGTTCCAATATTTTGAGAAGGAGCTCATTGTCTACTCCCAACAAGCAAGGTTCAGTGACCACTCTCTCTTCTTTCTCTTTCATCTTTCCTGCTGATCCTTGTCCAAAATTTGATTCTTCATCCTTTTCTTAAGATTTGACTGACCAAAAACCACACCAATAAAATACTTCTTCAATATGCCATCTATTATTTTAGCAAGATCATCAAATGCTTTCTCCATCCTAGCCAACATGTTTTGGTATAATTTCATTGTATTGTACATATTTTCCCATTTTACCTCACAACTTTTGCATTCTCCAAGATCTTCCTGAGCCAATTCTATGCTACTCACTCTATTATAAAGGTCCACAATCTCAACATAATAGGTATCCATGGGATCCTCTTTCAGATCTTTATGCTCCTCCTTGTGACTCTACTCCCTAGCATCATCATCATTGGTATCCTTTTCACAAAATACATCCCTCTCCTTAACACTACAAAAATTTGAATTTTCATGAACAACATTAGGGGATAGAAAACCTTCAACATCATTCTAAGGGGGCAACAGAGCAATCTCCTCATAATTACTATAAAGCTCATATCAAACAAAGGAAGAATTTCCTCACCCTCTCCTTCATTAACATTCTCCCCATAATCCTCCTTAGCATTTGTTTTCTTATTATCAAAAATATTTTTAACATCACCTAATGCCTTGGCTAGTCTCGTAGACCTTCTCTCCCCTCGAGTGCTCCTTATACACATGTCTATTACCCTCCTTGTATGAGATGACAATATCCGAGTCCACCTTAATTTTAGCATTATCCTTCTTAATAGTTTCCTTCTTTCCCTTAAGGGTCTTGGAACCCTTCCTACTTTTACTTTTATCTTTGATAAGAGTTAAAGTATCTTCTTGGGTATATGGGTTTTTCTTACTTTTCTTCTTGGGTTGAGACTCAAATAGAGGGGTTTTACTATGAATAGGGGAAGCCTTTCTTTTAGAGGAAGGAGTAGAGTTTAAGGCCAAAGGACTTGTTATGCCTTGCATAACCACCCCATTTTATTTTGGAACAAAATGGGTCCCCTTTTGTTCTTTTGTCTTTTGGGCCTTTGGTTTTCTGCCTTAGGCGTTTTTCTTTTAAAGTTCTGTCGGAGGCGGAACCGAGACCAATACCGGACTTGGAAATTCCTTCTAAGTTTTGGTCTTGATCCATCCTCGGTTCTGGTTCCGACGGTTCTTTGTCTCCGTCTTTGGTTCTTTCTCGGAGTCGGGTTCGGGTCTAAGTCGGAGGGATAAACTTTCTTTAAGTTTCTCGTTCGGGTTCCATCCTGACCCTGACTCCGCCTTTTCCCTCCTCTCTCTTCTTCGTTGGTCTTTTGTTGGTTTTTGTGTCCTGTGCCTTGGATGTTTTCGAAACATCCATCTTTTCCTTTTTTGTTTTAGCGGGCCTGGAACCGGAAAGGAAACCGAACTTGGAATTCTTTCCAAGTTCTGTTTTCTTTTTCTTCCCCGATCCCGGTTCCGCCACTGCCTTGTGTTTTTCTCTCGCGCATCTTTTCATCTTTGTTCTGGCAGATTCAGAACCGGAACGGGAACCGAACTTTGAAACTTGAAAAGGTTTCTGGTTCGGGTTCTATTCCGGTCCCGGTTCCGCTTTGTTTGTTTTGGTTCTGCCCCGCTTTCGATCGTTTGGTTGCAGGGTGTTGTTTTTCCTTCCTTTCCCCTTTTCTTTTTCGTCTTTGTATGTTTGTCGGAGGCGAGGCTAGGATGGAATCCGAAACTGAAACTTTGAGGAAGTTTTGATTCCGGATTTGGTTCCGCCCCCGCCCCCGCCGCCGCCGTGCTTCGCCCAGGATTGGTTTTTGCTCCGACCTCACCGACATTTTGTTCCGTCCTTTGCGTTTTGGTTTCTTTCGCGGACACGGAGCCGAGACGGGGTATGAACTTGGAAATGTTGATTATTTCCCTGGTTCGTTCCCATCCCGACTCTGGTTGCCGTTTTTGTTCCGCCCCTGCCAGTTTTGAAGGTAGGTGTTGTTCCCGGTTCGGATTTGGTTCCGCCTCCGCCGGAAGTAAGTCTTTTCTTGCGAAGTGTAATAAAATAAGAGGTGTTATGGGTAATTTAAAGGGATGATATTTTTATGATTTAGAAGACTAACGAAGACCTTTTTTTGCAGGATCAAATCGTGTGCATGAGGATGTCTCTTGAGGAAGTCTCACCGAAAGATCTAAGTTCGACGTGATGTCTGGCCAAAGGAGCAAACGTCTTGCTGACCCGATAGAGTCTCGCCGACATGTTTTATGCCCTTGGTGTGGCGCGTTGAACTCGCTGTGACATCTTCCTGACAGATGTTGGTCTTGCCGATAGCGACGAACCTGCCAATGAAAGAAGATATCACTATAACCCTTAGCATCTGCCATAACATCCTGCCGAATGTGGATCTCCTGCCGACAAAAAGAGGACCCCACCGAAAGAAATAGAGTCTTAGCGACACAACATACTATTGGAATAATCTCTTGCTGATTCAATAGGGTCTGGCCGAAAGGAAACAAAGTTGCTGGAGGATAGATGGCTCGGTGTAATGTCTCACCGACTCATGAGGGTCACGCCGAAACAAAGGGAAATCGGGGAGACTCTAGAGGCATAAAGGGGTTCGATGAAAGGTCTCCCCGAGATTGAAGGGTCTTCCCTATGCAAAATGGGCTCAGTAAGAGAAGAGGAGTTCGGGATAAGGTCTCCTCGACATAAGAATGAGCGAGCGGGGAGAAAGGAGGAAGTCACCAGGAGGTCTAGGTGACTACGCCAGAGTCTTACCGAAAGACAAAAGGAGCTCGAGCCCGGAGAAGAAGAGTGAGCTCGGGGAGAATAAGATGACTTCGCCATGAGGTCACATCGAAAAGTGATAGTCTCCCCGACATGAAAGGTAAGCTCGCAGAGAGGAAAAACGTGCGCCAAGAGGTCTCAGCGAAATGAAGGAGTCTTGCCGATGGGTTTTGCAGACTCGATATGACTTCTCCTGCTTGCTGAAACGTCCCACCGACTATCTTGTGTCATGCTGATAACTACACAATGGAGAAATCGCATCAGGGAGACACCGATGGTGTCTCACCGACACGCAATATTGATCAGACCACTTTTGACCGCTTGATGAAGCTCGCTTGGCATATGCCCGACCAATCAGAAGGGGCCAAAAGAGTGATTCATTGGTCCCTTTGACTGATTGACTACTCTTGCGAGGGAAGATCAACAGAAAGCAAGCAAGGTGGTTTCCTTCTGAGATCCAAAGGGATGAATATGCTCGGGCGATGGCATTCAGATCTGCAAGAGAGGGCCCGATGGTGCTTCTAGAAGATGGTCAAACGTACAGAGAAGTCCATAATAGAAAGGAGGCCGAAGGAAAGAAGAAACTGTGACTCATAGGAACAACTGTAGTGACTACTGGCAAGGAGGTAGATCAATATTAATGAAGATATTCTGAGCATTCAAGGCGGACTGCAAGAGAGTTCAAAGATGGACACAGAGACAAAAGAGTTAATGCTGTAGCAGCAAAATATCTATAGATCTTTCCCAGAAATCTTTCATCGGCATGGACAACAAGGATTCACATTGAATGCAGTTTTGACTTTCCTCAAAAGTTCTGAGAGTTGACTCTCTTGGATGCAGATATTTTGTAAACCCTAATGCATGGGGAGAGCGCAACTTTTTGTACATTATGTATATAAGGCATTCTTGCCTCTTTGTAGAGGTTAGAACTTTGGAGTTAGAAAGTAGAAGTAGATAGAGGACTTGTAGAATAGAACTGGTAGCTAGGAGTGAGATTAAGTAGAATAAATTAATATATCTTTCAGTTTTCTTAGTGTAAGTGGAAACAATTTGGAGCCACAGATTATCTGTACACTGGTGATTGTGCTGGCTTTGTAAATGTTGTTTATCTGTTTTATGAACAATAGAAGCAACCAAATCTTAATCTACTTCATATTGTGTTTCAGAATGGTGTTTGTCTTAAGTTAATCATTTGATTTGTGAAGCTTTGAAGGAATGAGGTTTGATTTTATGTTTTGTTTGAATGGTAACTTGCAATCTGTTGTTGAAATCAGCATTGTGAATGAAAGAGGCTGTGTGTCAATCACAAGTTTACTTTGTTCTGCAGTTTTGGTTTACAAATTCCTTGAAGTTAACAAGTTTGGTTAAGGTTGGATGAACTATTGTTCTTTCCTATTTCAAAACTATGACTTATCTTTTTATAGTTCTTTAAAAACCCCTGTTAGAGTAGGTTTTATTTCATGCTTGATCTTAGAACAATCCAGAAGCTCAACAACAGCAGGCCCCTTGAATATTACTATTGCATTGACCACTGAGTAACATCAACACAGTTGAGACCCAACTACAAAGACCTTGGGAGCTAAGGCATCCATGTGTTGCCTTTCTCTTTCAGGAGAAGTAGAATAGTAATATTCTGCTTGCATTGTTGTGGTGCCAAAATCATCATCAACAGGAACTGGCGCTAGAAGGAGGGCCTATGAGTAATTGTGGATCGATGTGAGTTGGATTGGGTCAGGTCTTGGAAGACCCAGCTTCGATGGGTAGCCCTTTGTATATACCAGGATTCGTTCATGAAATCCCTGGTCATCTGTATGACATGCTCCCTTTATTTGTCCCTAACAATGGGAAAAATGCTTCTGAACATGTCGAAACTTGCAGGCGTATACTTACTTTTCTCCAGGTTCAGCATGAGGAGGTTGTCTGCCAGTTATTCATCAGAACACTTCAAGGTACAACAAGGCAATGGTATGATAATCTGCCATCAGAATCTCTTTATTCATGGATGGAACTAGAAATCTCATTCTTAGATCAGTTTGATCCTCATGCTCTATACCCATTACATGAGTTTGCAACTACAAAAAGGATACCATTAGAACCCATTTATCAATTTAATCACAGATTTTTGTTCATGTATCAAAGGGTTCAAGCCTTGGATTTGGTTGTTGATGATCATATGCTGATAGAACATTACTATTGGGGTTTAGACCCCTCATTTGCAACCAAAGTTAGAGGTTGTGGTGATCTACATCCTTGCATGATGCATTTAAAACAACTCTCTTATTGGCACAATTTGGAGGTGACACTAGGAATTCAGATAGCCAAACTCAGGGTTATAATCCTCTTG